>CM053792.1:44281903-44594403 GCA_028749045.1 Cupressus sempervirens | reverse complement strand
AGAAGTAGGAACAAAAACAAAGGTATTGTTCATAATTTTTCCACAAAATTCAACCGGTAAGTCAATAGAACCAAATGATGGATAAAGAAAACCATTAAAAGTTTGAATCCACACATCCAATGTATCATAAAAATTGCATTGCAATCCTTTCATAAAAATATTTTCTTTTGTAATAACATTAACTAAGGAGGTAGGATCAACAAGACAACCACGAGTGGATATCTCAACAATCTTAGCATAAATATAAAGTGGACCATCATGAGCTTTAATAGTCTCAAAATCATCAAAGGTAATCAAAAGTTCTTGAGGTCATTTTTCTTAATTTGTTATTAAGGTTTATGTTGAGGCTTCAATTTGGGCTTAGGTTTTAGTTGAGGTTGAGCTGAAACTTGAGATTGAAGTTGAGGTTGAGGTGGAGATATAGATTGAACCACATGCTCCACTTGATTAACAACATGATTAAGATCATCAATATTTGAATCATACATAATATACATAGAACATGGCTAAGCAACACTACTAGTATCATGTGTAGGTAAAGGATTAGTATAGATTTGAAGATCTTGATTAGGAGGAGAAACTGATTTATTCCCACTACAATCAAAATTAGCAACAAATAAATCATTAGAATCAATTAAGTCTTGAACCTTATGTTTTGAAGAATAACATTTCTCAGTATCATGGTCATTTTGACGATGATATTGATAAAAATATTTAGGATCAAAATATTTAGACGCCATTGTCGTAGTTAGAAGAGGTCCAATAGAAGGTAAAATAATCATATTAGCAGTTAACAACCTATTCATAATAGAATGTAAAGATTCAAAAAGAGGAGTAAACATGCAATTTAATCGAAAAGAAGTGGATGTAGAAGTGGCATTGTGAGATGCAACAACAACTCGATCAGCAACTACATTTGCTTGTTTGTTTATCTTGATATAGTTGTTGATTTTTGAACTTTATTTGGATTAGGAACAACACCACTTTTATCAATAGGAACAAGAGCCATTGGAGTGGTTCTCTCAAAATGATTCACTTTTAATTGATAATGATGAAGCACTACACAAAGTTGTTGAAAAGAGGTAAATTCAGTAAGCAAAATCTTATCTCCAATAGCCTTTTGAAAATTTGAAATAAACATACGTTGAATATCAATATCAGGAACAAGAATAGGAAATCTAAGCAAGAAAATTCTTAAATCTTCCAATAAATTCAATCAAATTTTCCATAGAACTTTGCTTACAATGCGTCAAATCAGTCAAAGACACTTACAGGCTGATGTTGTTTTGAAATTGTTGAATAAAAGCATTGGAAAGTTGTGGAAATGAATTAATAGAACAAGGAGTCAAGGAACAAAACCATTGTAAAGCCTTGTCACAAAAAAATTGAGCAAACAACTTGGCTAAAATCCTATGATCATGAGCATAATCACTACAAACAATTTGAACTGTTTTAACATGATGAATAGGGTCTCCCTTACCATTGTAATTCTCAAGACGAGGCATATCAGCTTACTGAGGAACGAGAGTATGAATGATATCTTTAGACAAAGGACTTTCCCTATCACAAGTAGGAATACTAAACTTATTTTGAGTTAAGATAGCAAGTTGTTGTTGTAAAGATGACACAGTTTGAGCCAAACTGATAATTGTTGAATCATTAGAAGAAATAGGAGAACTAGCAACATTAGAAACACTAGAAAAAGTGTATGAGGCTACAAGAATGGAAGACACAACTGGAGGAACACTAGGAACTATAGTTGGCAGAGGATTCGAATAAGTAAAAGGAACATTATGATAAGAAGGTTGTGATTTAGGAAGAGACATAGAAGGAACACTTATATAAATAGAGGGAATTGTCACAGTCACCAAAGAAGGAGTTTAGGTAGGAACACTAGGGAAAGGAATAGAATAAGGTTATACACTAGTGACAAGAGGAAATAACCCTAAATCTTGAGCTTCTTGAGATAAAGGTTTAACATTGGAATGCACAAGGTGAGTAATACCATGCAAGAGATTAACACCTTGATCACTATCATGAAGAACTTTCTTAAGAGCCTCAATAGCTTGAATAGAATCTTGATTATGGTTTTGTTGAATAAGCCAATTACCCATTTTATCAAGTTCATTTGAAGTTTTGGACTTGTTCAGGAGGAACTCTTGCAGCATCATCCTCATCATGAAATGAGTGAGAAAAGTTTTGCTCCATAATAGGATTAGAATCAGGAAGAATCAAATTCTCATCTGGGATCCTAAGGATAGGAGAAGAAGACTCAGGCTCAAAGATACCCATAAGTCTACGACTTCATCTAACCAATAGATTAGAAGTAGGACTAGAAGTAATAAAGCTCATAAACCAATGCAATGCAAATGAACTAAACTAAGAAAACATAAAGCATAAATATTTTTGCATTTTGAAAGAGATTTTACAAAAAAAAAAAAAAAACAAATTGAATTTTTGAATTTTAAGATGCAAGAGCATAAATGAAATCTAATCTCAATGTAAGAAAAGACCTAACAAATATGAAATGAAATATAACACCAAAAAACACAATAGGGCATCTAATTCCATAAAAAGAAAAGAGAGTAAGTGTGTCAGGTTTACTAAAATGAATAGGGTGAAAATATGACCTATCCTCAACCCGATTTCCCCAAAGGAATGATCCAAATTATTAACCACAAGAAAGTGATCAATGCACAAATTGATCAAGCAATGGAGAATATGGAGAAAGGAGGAGATCCTATAATCTTTAGTATGGAAAAGTATGTACTTGAAATATGAAATGAATAGAAGACAAATACTAACCTCAAAATAGGGAAAATCTAGAAAATGTTGATTTCTGATGTCTGTGTGCAGTTTCGAAGAATTTTGCAACCTATTCCAGACTACAAATGTCAAGACAGAAAAAACCCAAAAAAAATTTGTCCTTTGGAATGTAGGTCGACCTTGACCTAGATAAAGGGGCACAATCTTACCCTAGGGCACAATTGTGCCCCAAAAAGTCGACCTTGACCTGCACTACTTTGTCAACATTTATGATCACAAATCCCACAAGTTCTGTGAAAAGGGTATCCAATTATGCACTTTAATTCATTGTCCTATACCTATATCTGCAAGAAAGGGGTTTTGTTGTTTGGATGTGGGGTTTGCCTTGGTCAAACCCTAGTTTGGAATCAACCTTGAAATGTAATTGAAATTGCAATATGAATAAACAAAGTAAAAAAAACTATTCACCTTGCTTCTATTAAAATCCTTGTGGAGGATTTGAATCCTTGAATCCACAAGTACAAATGCTCTAAATGAATGTAGAAATTCATGTAGGATGTCTCAAATCAATGGCATTAGATCTTCAAGACCAATCTTCAACATGAGGGTTCCATAGAGATTGAATCCTTCAATAGATAACACTAAACCTCCTTGATGAATTGGATGTTTGAACACTTGAATGCTTGAATGTTTGATATATAGTAGATCTTCACTTCATAGAATAATTATTTGTCCAATATCTCTTGTGTAAAAATTTTATAATAGGTGGATGGATTGTAGATGTCAAAATGAGGGAAGAAGGCTTCCTTATATAGAGATCTAAGGCACAAACTTCTAGAGAAGGCCGACATTGGAGAATTAAATCTCAATTAATCTTAACCCCTAAAAATGAACCTAGATTAAATTAAATTTCCTAGATTAAATTAAATTTAAGAGTGTACCATTTTGAAACCCAAAAAAGTCGACCCAAAAGTGAGAAAATGAAACTTTCTGAAGCCTGATATCCCAAAACTCTTGGAACTTGAAAATTGGACCTAGGGTTAGGGATGAGGTTGACCTTGCCCTAGGTTAGGTTCAAGGTCATCTGTGACCTAGGTTAGGGTCAAGGTCAACCTTGACCTAGAAAGTCAAATTCCTTAGTTTCATAGAGAGAGTTGTCAGAAATAGACTGAAAATAGAGAGAGAGAGAGAGAGAGAGAGAGAGAGAGAGAGAGAGAGAGAGAGAGAGAGAGAGAGAGAGAGAGAGAGAGAAGCATAACAGGGGGAAGACAACTAGATCCATACAAATACCTATTCAAGGCACTTGACATGACCCCAGACCACTTACTTAGAGGGCTAAACTCTCTTAACATGGAAGCACTTCCATTTTAAGATGATACAAGAGCCAACCTTGTTAAATGTTACAAAACACACTATTAGGTGTGACCCTGTTAAAGGATTTGAATCACCTTGGTAGAAGTGTCCTTGTTAGAGGTCTTAAGATACTTCAATCTAGAAATGGTACTTTGTTAGAGGATTTACAAAAATGATTATTAAGTCAACTATGTTAGGATATTTCTTCACTGCTACAATTGTTAGAGAGTAACAATGATTGACCTGATTGATAAAGCAAATGATTTGCAGATTCAGACCACTGATCTAGTTTATCCTCTAGATCCTTCCTAATCATAATATTCTTTGCATCTCTTTGGATGTTCTACTCTTAATTAGACATCCTTATTTATTTGCATGTTATCTTCTTTCACAACTTTCATGTTTCAATCCACAACTTGACCTTTCATATATATTAAATCCAATGTCAAGTCGGCTTGAATACCGTTACAAATAAGCAATTAGCATCCAGTATGTCAACTTAAATAAACCAAATAATAAACAAAGTTATTATGTTGTAAGTTAGCTAATACTGAAACTAGGTCTCTCAGTTACCACTGAGTTCCTTGGTAACTAACCTGACTTGGTTTACACTGAACCCCTTAGTGACTGACCTGACTCAATTTGCACAGGAATCCCTTGGTGACTGACCTATCTCAGTTTGCACTTGATCACTAAAGTTGGCTTCTTCTAAATTTCCCCTCGGTTACTACTCGCAATGTTTTGTTAGAGTATAAAATTTGTGTAACATCAATGACAATATACAATTGAATAATTGTTATGAATAAGGGCATCATTTACGTTGTACAAAAAAAGAAACAAGTCAATCATTGTTTGATTAACTTAGATCAATGACTCCAAATGAATTTTGGGCCAATTTTGGCAATAGTCAACTTGTATTCCCATATGCCCTAGAAAGAGGACATGTGGCATACTTGACAATATCTATTGAGGCATCAACATCCTTTACCCATTGTTTGATCAACAAAGATCAAATGGCCCTTATCATATTTCAAGCCAATTTTGGCAAGAGTAGTCTTACTTTCTCAAATGTCATGGAAAAAATACATGTGTCATACATGTATCAGTTGAGAAAGAAGACATGTAGCATTTATGTAGACCATTGTGTAGTAATGGGACATGTAAAGAGGCAACGGTTGATGCGACTACCGCCATTGGAATATCAAAGATCAATGGCTTGAGATTTATTTGGGGCTGATTTTGGCTACCCTCATTTTTTTTCAAAATTTCCTTGGAAAAGAAGTCTTGAGAAAGAAGGTCACAAAATCTTCAAAAATTAGCAATAATTACTAGAGTTAATCTTGAATTGTATTGTAACATTGCATGTTTAGAATTTCACAATTAATTATAATACCAGCTATCCACTATACAATGTACATAAGAATTAATATCAAACACATTCTCAACTCTATAGATTTTACAATTTATAATATTTTCTTTTGTGTAAACTGTAAGGTTTAGTTTTCATTGTTCAATCTCGGATCTGTGCACAAAATACCAATCCAAGATTCAATAAAAGCATAGGAGCATCATAAAGGGGTTACAAGTCACAATTTGTGAGTTGCAACATAGACCCAATCTTCCAAGACAGCTCATAGCTTCGCAGAAAATAGTTATCAATTTGAGTTTCAACTTTTCGAGTAAGATATTGAACACAAAATTTACTATCAATTTAGTAACTAGTATCGGTTGTAGTATTTAGGGTTTAATTTTCAATATATTGTGCATTGTAAGCCTAAATTGTTTACTTTCTAGCGGCTAGGTAACTTGCAAAGTTAGATATTAGAAATACAATTTAGGGTTTAAATGTTAATCGTATTTGTAAATTGTAAGTTGTGTCTGTGTATAGTTCTGTTAAAAAATTAACAATGACAAAAATATACAAGAGGAGTGGCACTGGAATTGCAACCCAAATAAAATACAGGGGATCGGGAAACTATATTTTGACTTGCACAAAGTGGTTAAAATGGCATGTTTTAGTAATGAATTCCACAATATTTGGGATCTTGATATCTATGGAAGGAGTATTAAGGAAATTAGATATGCAGTTTAAGATAAGTGGAATGATCCACAAAATGATTCAAAATATATTAAATCAAAAAATATGATAGGGTGCATTGTAAATATATTTACAACATGGACTGGGGGAATTGCCCGCTTGGGATTCCCTCAAGTATTCCCTTGTATAGGATCTGTAATGGTTTGTGCCAAAAACTATGATGAAAATAGAAAGGCTATTGTCAATAAAAATATATAGGAGGTAATTTTGTCAATCACACAAAGTGAATTTGGTAGACTATTAGACCTAGGGTATGAAGTACAAAACCCAACCTACATTGACCTGAAAAAATTGGTAGAAACATATGAAAACTTAGAACCAAATAAAAAATATTATTATATTAGAGGGTTAGCAGATGGATTCAATATGCCTCATGATCATAAATATCCTTATGAATTGGATATTTTCTTGCAATGGGTTTGGGATATTGTATCTCTCTATCAATGTGTTTTGGTTTGGAAAGTAACGAGAAAGTGTGTGCTAGCATTCTGGAAATGATTTTCAGTATTCATTGTCTAAGAAAAAGGGAAGATATAGTTATATTGGGGACATTGTACATCACATGTAGGAACAATTGTTGATGATTAAAACAGGGTCAGACCCACGGTCACATAAGACATTTAGATACACGAACTACTTGTGATATCTTTTGTTATCAAAGCATCATCAAATTTTTGAAACAAACAAGCTTCAACTTAAGTTTGATAAACCACTATTTGAATGGATAGTTGTGATTAGGATGGGTGATCCCAAAGGGAACTACAACCACTTTGTCGACTTCTTTTTGACACCACTTTATCATAAAATTACAAGCATTTCAATGCCTAGATTGTTTGTGTCTTGTAAATGATTAATTCAATTAGGAAGTCAAATTCAATTGGTCAACTACTACTTTATGGAAGAGTACATTATATTAAGATTTTACGGTTCAGCTGTAGAACCCTAAAAACTTCCAATACATGTGACAAAGAGGGTATTTGCATTAGAATATGTACGGTAGATGGAAAGCACAGATGTACTCTTTCATGGTCAGCAAAAGAAAACCATTTTTCCTTCCTTACCTATTAAATGCAGAGGGTTCATATTTGAGAGAAGAGCATTCAATGTGGTACATGACATTTTTTTATAGTTTTTAAATTTGATATTGCCAGGCACTGGCAATATGATCCACTAAACATAATTGGTACAAAGCTTGTACAGAATGGGAACTTTGCAAGAAAATGTCAACATGAGAGTATGTCATTGATTGAAAGATTTAAAAACATGGACTCATGCGAAGAGGTCAAAATAGAGATGGAGAAATGCACCAGTGAAAACAATATTTCAATATAGGAATTGTTAGCACAAATCAAAGAATTGCACAGACAAAAAGAAAAAGTGCAACCTGTGACTTCCTATAATTTCTACCAAAAATTGGATCATCCAAGTAAAAAAAACATCTTTTAGACACCATAAATAAAGATGGTGTAGGTGCACATTGGCGTCAATCAAAAATTAATGCTTTTTGGGAATTGAGGAAGAATCTCGATGACCCTAAGACCTCTACAGATTTTGAAGACTTTCTTGAAGATGAAACATTTAGCTAATTATGTGATAATGAGCATCCAAATATAGTAGTAGCATAACATGATGCAGTTGATGAAGATAATGAGTATGAGGTTTGTAAGGATCCTTCATCCACTTCCATAGGCACTACCACTAGTTCCACTAAATCTATTGCTCCAAGTAGTGGTAGTAGTAGTAGTACATGTGATTCAACTGGACAATATATTGTACTTAATCAACAGACAAGGGATAAATATGGTATCACATATGTTCGCACGAACATACGAAATATGTTCGCGCGAACATAATTAAAAAAAAAGTTTGCGCGAACATGTGGTAAACTCAATTTCTCATTTTGCATTTTTTTTCATTTTTGTTCGTCCCACTAAAGTGGAACCCATTATTGTGGGTTCACCCCCCCCATTTGTGTACCAACCATTTGTGTGAAGGGAACCCATATGAAATGCAATCTAGACGAATGTAGCTAACTATCACATTTTGTAAAAAGATGCAAATTAAATGTAATTATTGAGCACCTAAATAACAAGTGATATAGTACAACCACCACTAGCTTAGCTATGATAATATGATTACTTAATCACACTAAGCATTTTTATAGAAAATAAATAATGTACATGAAAGATATGATAACCACAAAGAACAAAATGTTTTCCGCAGTAAATGAAAACATACATGCAAATAGAAACATGTCAAATAAAGAACCTCACCTGAGATGTTATGCAAAACTGGTCGAGGTACACATGGCTTTCCAAATGAAAGGAGGCACTTACAAGTGAACACCAATAATGCATAAAGTCAAAGGATCACTAGAGTAGAACAATGAAAATGAAAAGCAAATAAAAGATCATGGCTTCATACTAGTCCCTCTAGTCGAAGACATCATCGAGGTACTAGAAACTCACGATAGTAGAAGAGCCATCATTTGCAGACTAGTAGTGTCAAAAATTGTGTACAGTAGTATCAATGTTGTTCATTTATCTATGGATTAAATTCATTGTAGGATTCTTGTAACAAGGTGTGAAGGGTACTAGTGGCGATTGTACAATAAAATGCATGGTGATGGTGTTGGAAGATGTGTCAGTGGGAGATCATGGTGTCATAATTTCAAAGTAGAGCGGAAAGTGTACTTGGTACTAGCACGATGAGTTTTAGAGACTGGATGTGTGGCAAGGCTAATGAAGTGTAAAGTGGGTGGAGCGATGTCTATAAATAGATGGGCAGGCGAATGAAGTGAGGTACGATGAAGAGATAAGTATTATCATTGTTTAGAGATTGCATTGTTATTAAAGAAAAGTAAGCATGAGGTTGTGAACATGTTGAGCTCGCCAGACCATTTGCAATAGAAGGAAGAAATAGGAGATATCGATCATGGAGGATGGGTATGGTAAGGATAGAGAGTGAAGTGTTCCCAACCAATGTCAAGTGAACTAGTGTATTAGCTTGAACTTTAGGCATTGGTGCATGAACATGGAAAGTCAAGTTAGATAGAGCCAAGGTAGACACAACCCAAGGGCTCATAAATTAGGGCGAAGAAACCTCCCTTGTCAACATTATTAATTTTGTTAGGGAGTGCAATGCAGCAGGCATTACAGGAGGAACTAGGTAGTCATCCTATGATGAGGGAAGAAGACATCCCTCTTGGGGTAGCAAAAAGTGTGCCTAAGGGATCAATGAGTGTGGGGGTATAGGCAGAGTGAGCATGGGCATAAAGATTGCACAATTCATTGAGGATGGCACAAGAAGGTTTGGGAAGTGTTCAGAATGAGCTGGTGTTATTGTAGGTGCAGTCAGAGTCCTTTAAGGATGTAGTGTCAAAAATGAACACCATGTCATTGTAGCTGCAAGAGTGGTTAACAGCTAGTGAGGGAAGGGTGAGATAGCTATAGCAGCAGATTAGTGAGACAAGAGAGGAAGTGAAGCATTCAATAATGGTAATCAAATAGATGCAACAAGAATGAGACATGGCTCAACAGGCAAGTACGATATTGGGTATCAACAAGTTGGTGGATAATATGTTCGTGGATATGCAAAGTGTTGGGGTTTTAAAACTACAAGTTTAAAAAATCCAATGATGAGAGAAAACTACATCTAGGGGCAGCTAATTCCCATGTTCAACATATTCATTCAGACACTGGGGCCAACTATAAGGCTATACTCCTTATTCTTCTTCAGGCTCTACAAAATGTAGGTGGATGAACCTATAGATTCTTCCATATGGTACCAGTTCCAAAAGCATACAATCTATATCTATACAAAGCCAATAAAAGCTTGAATCTTCTATTGCTTATGCAAACAATCATGGACATGAAATAGCTAATAACATGATCTATGAACTTGACAAGCTAAGTGAGGACAAATCCTTTTAACTCTTCAACATAAAAGGGAAAATACTTTCATCAATGTGTTGATTATCAGTAAAACCAAGGGATGAACAAAAAAAATATAGATCTTGTAGTTGCTTAGAGCCTTATCTATTGGGAAATTCCACAAATCACTAACACACATCCTTGGAGAGGAGTGATACATCTTATATATCAAGACTCTAGATCTATCCTATCACTTTGTGAATCAAACATCTGCATCAAGACTGAACCTCATACTCAACCTATCCTTCTGTGAAATCTGACACTCTATCAAATATATCAAGCATTTACTTGACTCTTTATTCCAATAGAAAAATATATTGAGACATACAACTTGGAGCTGCAACTGGGTTTAAGCTCTTTGTTCAGAAACCACAAAAATATTACACACAACATAGATAGGAGATAAGAATCAAACTGAAGATAAACTTGTTGCTGCATTTTATTCATTTCCTTGAAACAAATACATGAGGATGCATGAAATTAACTCATAAAATAGCTAAATAGACCAGAACTATCTATATTAACTTTATTAATTGTTGTTCATAAAAGAAAAATGTTGAGAACGGTGATATGACAGCTTTGGAAAACCTTCCAAACTAGAACCAACCTTGTGGTGTCACAGAAGTGGAAAAATATCCAAGAACTAGAACCAACATGTGGTATCACAACAATTGAAAAGATTTTCAACAAAAAATGGAACCCTTACTCCACATCTTGGAAATCCTTTTATAGAGAAGGATTGCAACAAGCTTCATATGGGAGGACACATATCAAAATCTTACTAAAAACAAATACAAATATATTTCTATGTGTTACTTTACAAAACACTCTACATTCGAACAAAATTTGGGGAAGTAGTTGCAAAATTTTACAAGTGGCAGGAGTCTTCAATTTAATTTTGTTTGTCTTCTACTACCTTTAATCATGTATATCTTCAACTGCTTCCCGTTGCAAGAGCCTTAATGTCTCAAATTGCTTCCAAAAAAATTATTTCTTTCCTAGTAGGTCATTTAGTTAATCTAATTTCATCTAAATCTAATTTTGTTTCTCCTAAAAATTAGATCACCATCATTTTTGTATAGATTGAGCATTAATGTTCATCCTTCTTTGCTCTCTTTCCTCCTCAAGCTCTGCAATTTGAGACTTAAAACCCAAAATTTTCTAACACCTCCAATTCTTCTATCCTCTATACTTTCTTGAAATTTTATTGGTCAAGACCTATGTCACTTTTCCAACTCATAAAAAGGGCAAAAGTGATTTCATGTTCCATTTTAGGGCTGTTACGATCTTATGGCTCACTTTAAAATTCAAGCACTTCATATCATCTTTAGCAATGAATTTGGCTTTTACGATCTTATGATCACTTGCTTATCGCATGATCAAGGGTTCTCTTTGAGTCTCTTATGATTTCACGATCAACAGCTTGTCATAAGATCAAGGCACCAACTACAATGTTTTCTTCATAATTACGATTTTATGATCACTATGTTCTGTATCTTTGAAGAGACCTCTTAAAATTCTTACAATATTATGAGCCAAAACTCATCATAAGATCAAAACACTAAAAGCTATGTCTTCTTTTGGAGCCACAAACTTACACTTAGCATTTTATAAAACTTTTTGTAACATTGGCAACATGTATCTTAGCCCATACGATCTTACGATCATAGCCTTACATGACATCAGATCTCACCTTCTCCTACTTCATGATCTCTCAATTGTAGTTTACTTAGCCTCTTCATAACTTTGGAAGTTTCCTCTTAACTATTGCATTTACCTCCTGATTGTACGCCTAGCTGTAGCCTTTCTTTGTCGTAGCTTTAGAAGTCTTTTTTTGCCATGTGCTCAATTTCTTTATGTGTATGAACTTGGCCCCACTCAAATTTAACATTTCCCTACTTACGATCTTATGATCATACAAGCTTATGATTAGGTGTAGCATCTTAACTCTACGTTTGAAGACTCATGATCCTACAAATCATAGCATCATAAGCTTCATCTTTCCTCTTAGCCTTCTGATCTTATGACTCATTGATCTTACAAACTAGGCATATCTTCATGACTCGATTATTTCAACCTCCTCATCTTACGATGAACATAAGATTGTAACACATCAACTCTTGCCTTCTGACTATGCCCCTTCGTGTAACATCGTATCTCTCCCATTTTTGCATTTCAAACTCATGAAAGCCTTCAAAGCATGCTATTTGTCACCTAGTTATTCATCATTCTTTTCTCTATCGTTGTCACCTAGGCCCAGTAAGACATGTGTCCAATGCTCTCATTCTAGCTTTGATTATTCTTTAAGCAACTTCAAAAAGTGAGAAAATGATAATCGTCGATCTTCCAAGATCTAATGGTTATGACAAAATAATACTTTTTTCTATGTGTTGTATTTGTAGCAAATTGAAACTTTCCACCTGGAGCCTTGTACAATTAGTAACCCTTTGGAAGCTCATAGCATGGGTTGGCCCTATCACTTCCACATATTGTTACCTCGCTTTCTCGCTTTGGCTAATCTTCATGCAACTCCATAAAGAGAAAAAGTGACAACCATCAATCTGCATCTAATCATAGTGATCTATAAAACTGAAAATTTGTTGTCTTAGTCAACACCTTCGACCAACCAGAACTCACCATTCTGACAACTCATTCTGACATATTTATTTTTGTAGCCCATAGCTGAGTCTAGTCCCACCATGTCCACATGTTGAGTGCTTGCATTTTCAATTTGGTTATCCTTTGTGCAGCATTATAAAGTGAGAATATGATGGGTGTTGATCTTATAAGATCTGATAGCTTGGAAAATGCATTATATTATACTACTTGAAAACTAAAAAAGGGGGCCCATGGGGATAGGTGTCATCATTCCATAGACTTTCTCTAAAACTCTTTTGTCCTTTCACACTTAGGCCCAAAACACAATTATGGCCATTCAATCCTTATCAGCAAGTCCTCACCACATGTCACACTTTTGTGCCTTCACAACTGTTAACTCTAACATGTCTTTTAGCCCAATGACATTGTGATAACCATTTTGTTGACTGCTTCATCACAACTTAAAATCCTTGAAGTCATAATTGATCCACAATCATGTGAGTGATAGTGAGTCATGCCTTCACAGCATGAACTTGATAGTTAACCCTAATATCGCGAAGTCACACTAACCATCTGGCTGACTGCTTTGATCCTTATAGCTGCTAAACTAGTTAGAATTCAAAATGGGGTGATGCTATGGCCAAAGTGGCTTTGCAACATCACAACTTGAAACATTATGGAGGCAGAATCATATAATAGAAAAAATAGCCAAGAAACCTAGGGATATAAAAAAATTAAATGAATAACCATGGTTTTGATGTATCCCTAGATCATACTTGCAAGCCATCTTGAACAATTCATTTTAACATAGGACATGATCATTTTCTAGGGTTTCTCATGAGGAATGACACATTTTCAGAAACCCTAAGTAGAAAAAACACATTTTCTTCTTGGTATTCACAAGGTATTTCAAAATTTTAGTTGGGTGAAAAATTAGGCCAATAGAGGCTCTATCTAGGGATGCATGTCTCTTGCAGGCATGGCAAGGATTTAGAATTTATAGAATAAGCAGACCACATGAATAAATCTCTTGAACAACTTTATTGAAAACGTGAAACCTACTCCTAAACTATACACACGATGTCCTCGAGCCATAGAAAATCAACAAAACTCTTACCTCTGTCATATACTTGGTTTTCATTTACACATTCTTGAGATAAGCTAAAAACATCTTCCTCATTAGTTTTAGCAATCAAATTAGTATTTTGAAGCAACTCATTTGGCAAAACAAATTCACTTCCTTCACTCTCATAGTGCATATACCAACTAGAATCATTGTCTACAACTTGCTCATTATGAAAGTATGGATCAACATGCTCAAATATACTAGTATCAAACTAAAACTCCTCCTCATCAAATGAATCATGCATGCTATCAACTTTGAATATGAAAGTGTCATGTTCAACATGGGGAAAAAGATCACACATACCTTGAAATTGTGTATCTTCATGTATAACTGGTTGGTACTCAAATGAGCAATGAGATTCATACTCACAAATGTTATCCATGTTAATGTTTGAAACTAATCTAGGGTTCTCAAATGATTCTTCACAATCAACAAATAGATTAGCCATCATACTAAAGCATTCACCATAGAACTTGTTACAAGGTGTTTGTTGATCTTCAATCATAATTTTATTCAACACCTCACCATCAACACCATAAGATGCATTATCATTATCACAATCATTGTCACACCTAGAAGAAGAAGAACTTGATCTCTTATAGTAGTAGGACAATGTATCATCATCAAACTCAATATCAACCAAATATGAACATTCCATGTGCTCTTCAAAAAGCGAGTTGATAATTCCTTGCAAAGCTCCCTTGTAAATGTTATAACAAGTGACTTGTTGATCAACATCAAAATTTTCACCATTTAAAGGATTTGTGAAAACCTTGAAACCATTTCTAACATCACTATCATGAATACTTTCAACATGTGAAGAGGAAAAATCTGAATCATCATTACATGAAGACACACCATCCACTTCATCAATGAAGCATGTGGAATATAAATCAATATTACTTGCATTATCTTCACTAAGGTGATTCATATGGCTAGACCACCAATCATCTCTTAACTTATCAATAGGTGTTGATATATCAACCTTAGAATTACTTGCATATTGATAATTACAACTACTTGTAGCCTCATGTCATTTATCTAGACAACTAGGTAATTCATCCTCATAAATAATCTCTTTATCATCATATTGTGTAGACAATTCCTCTTCAAAAAATTTAACTACATGTTGACTCATATAATTTAAAGATGGAATTTCATTTTTAGATTTCGAAGAAGGAGCCATACCTTCACTTAAATAAGAACACTCACCTTCCTCATTGCTCTCTTCTTCCCAATTTTCATTAGACTCACATGAAGATGAACACGTATTATCATTGTCCTCACCTTGAATCAAGTAACCATTCTCATAATCTTCTTCACATGATGCTTCTCCATAACATACTGGATCAACAACTTTGTTTACATCACTTGAAACATAACTTTTAGCCTATTCATCCTTATAAAACTTATATGAATGTCTTTCAATTTCATGATTAGTACCATTCTCAACACAAGGTAAATCATCAATAGGAGAAGTAGTGACTGAAATTACTTCTTTCATATATAACTTATCAAGTGAATCAACTTTATCACCTACTATTGTAACACTACAAACATATACATTACGTTCAACAAGAATAGAATTAGCTCTTCTTTGCAACAAAGAGAAATCATCTTCACATGTTTTTAAATCTGAATTTTCAACATGGTTAGTGACAATAGTAAGGATACCTACATGCTGATCTGAATTTTAACACTCAACATGACATTGGTTTTTCCTCTTGACTTCATCCTATTGGTAAACAATTCTAGAGAAATGACTCTTGGTTAGTCCATACTTCATATAATTTTCAACCTCTATTCTTGTCATGAATGCGTAATGCAAAGTCTTGGGTTCTTTATCCCTTAATAGACAACTCCTCTTTTTATCAAAGGCATCAAGATAAACTATTAAACACACTTGATCATCTGGTCTACATTTCTCAGGAATCTATTCAAGGCTCTTGCAAATCTGATATTAAATTTGGGAATAAGCTCGCCATTCTTGATTTGGATCTTTAAGAACTTCTCAAAAGAATCAAAGATGTATATTCTTTCCCTAAATTGCTCCATAAAGGCTAAATGTAACTCACTCCAAGATGAAATAGAACATACTAGCAAAAAGGAAAACCAATCTCTAGCATCACCTTCTAAAGTTTGAACAAACAACTTCATATGCATGTCCTCATGAGCAATCTCAAAATCACCAATCAAATCACTAAACATCTTAATATGATGATTGGTTGAATCCAAATGGTTTCCACTAAACTTGGGCAAATGCTTTCTAAGATCATACTGAAGGATTTGATCAACACAAATCCTTCATGGTATCAGAGCCAGATCTGCTACAGCTTGTTCGTTATTTGGAGAAAAAGGAGAACGAGGGTTTGATAGAATAGATCTGGAAGTTTTCGAGTTTTTTTGAGAAAATAGGGGGGTCAGTGATTTTTGGATCAGGTTGATGTCAAATGGACATCACAGATGCATCTAGAAGGCGTCAAAACCCTTGTTTTCGTATAAAGTTTATCCGATTTGGACAACATTGATCTGGGAGGCAAAAATAATTTGCCCAACAGGGCCATACGACCTCTACACGCATTTTGAGATGAGTTTTTATCCAAAAAAAAAGTGCAAAAAAAAGGTTTTCTGGCCCATAGGCCCTTTTTCGGCATCGAAAAACCCTTCTCCGGCCCGCTCCAGCGACTACAGGCTTCGGCGTTGATTTTACGGGTTGTCGCCCGCCCGCGGCCCCCTCACCGCTCCTCCTCCACCTGGACTGCACTCCGCTCTACCACCGTGTAGAGCCACCAAGTCGCCGCTCATCGGTGGTGCCATTTTTTTTTATAAAGGTTTTTTTTTAATATATATAAATAATATTTTTTTTCAAGCTTACGGGGGCCCTGTCAATTTTTTTGCGATAACTCTCACATACAAGGGTCTTTTTCCGATCCGAAAGAAGCATCAAAAAGCTAGTTCCGAGACGAAGACGATGGAGAAGGAATTTTTTGATTTTTTTTCCTAGAATGATACTTGTTTTTGGCATTTGAAGTCTGTTGATGACTTTTATCTTCCAGGGGGCATAACTTCTTCGTTATAGCTCCATTTTTTGATCTGAAAAAAGCGTCAAAAGCTCTTTTCGAGCACTTTCCAGATTCTCAATTTTTTCACTAGTATTTGGTACCAGGTATTTTTATTCATATCTAGATCTTTTTTTCTCTTCTCTCATTTACACAATCTATTTGTAAGTTAGGGTTCGATTTATTGCATTGTGGAGGGGTGTTTTTATATTATTTTTTGTTATTATAATAGTATATCAGAAAATAAAACAAAAAACCCTTTCTAAAATAATGGCCAAGACCACTTCTTCTCTAGAATTTCTGACCCCTCATAATTATCAGACCTAGAAGACCTCAATGACTCAGCTTCTTCGGTCAAAAGGGTTGTGGTCATGTTTAGATGCCATTTAGCCTATTCTTCAGAGGCCTTTTGAGATCATGCAGCATTGAAACAAAATGGATGAGGCAATTAGATTGATTGCATTACAAGTATTAGATAGTTTATAGTTTCATTTGGATGGGTGTAATACTCCTTTGGCTATGTGCACCAAGCTTGAGGGCTTGTTTGGTACTGTGAATGAGTTCAGGGCACTTCAGATAGAAATAGAGCTTATGACACTTGCACCAGATTCCTTTCTGACTATTGATGACTTCTTGATGAATTTTACTCAATAGAGATCCTTGTTGCAGAGTTGTCAAAAAATGAAGACTAATACTGAGTGCATCTATTCGATTCTCTCAAAGCTTTGAGGGAATTTTTAGATATTTGCTTCCACATTGTATTCCAACAAAGATGCTTTGGGGAATCGATTTGTTATGCCTTCTTTTCAGGTCTTTTTTGATTGCTTGACTAGAGAGCAGTCAAAACTCACACAGTTGGATACTATGTTGGTTCTAAGACAAAGGCATTGATAGCTCAGACATCTATAGGAAAGCTGAAGCAAAAACTGAAGAATAAGATAGATTCAGTAGGCAATGAGAGTTCCTCCAAGCCTCCTCACAAATCAGATGCTTGGAAACCCTCTTAGAAGGGTAATACTTGTAAGTCTGGTGAGTCTTCCTCCAAGACTAAGAAGTATACAAGTGAACCTTGCAATTTTTGTGGCAAGGAAGGACATCCAATTTCTAGGTGTTGGAAATGTCTTGAGGCATTAGAGGAGGCCATGCAGTAGTCCAGCATTGCTTCTCTGAAGCCTCCACCTCCACCTACAAGGAAAGGACATGCTCTTTCTGCAAGCACATTGTCTTCTCCAGCTTCTTGGATTCTTGATTCTGGAGCTTCCCATCATATGACACACTCATTTGATTTGGTTACCTCACTTGCTTAGAGTGTTACTACATAGATTACAATTTCTGATTCTTCTCAACATTCAATCACAGGTTCAGGAACTATCTCTTTAGAGGGTGGTTCACTACAAGATGTTCTCTTGGTTCCAACCATTTCTACAAACCTCCTGTCTATCTTTTAGATTTGTCATTCAGGCTCTAGAAAGATAGTTGAGTTCTCACCACATGATGTGGTTATTCGAGACCTCCATGATCCTAATTTGGTTATTGCTATAGGGAGTGTTGATCTTCAGTCTCACTTATATCAGTTTGATGGCTTTGAGAGCTCTGATTCTACAAGTGTTTCTCTCATTGCTCATGCAGACACAGTGAGCAAACTTTGGCATGAGCGTTTTGGCCATGTCAATTACAGATATCTATAGGAGATGAGTATACAGGAGCTAGTGATTGGGTTACCTCAGATCTCTTGTACTGACAGTGTGTGTCAAGTTTGTGCACTTGGAAAACATCATAGAGATCCTTTTCTGACAGGCATATCCACACATGCTAAGGCACCATTGGAGTTGATACATAGTGATCTAATGTCATTTCCCACTCCATCTTTTTCTGGTGCTCGATATGTGCTCACCTTTATTGATGACTTCTCCAAATGCACATGGGTGTACTTTTTGAAGTACAAGTCTGATGTCTTTGATTCATTTCGAATCTTTAAGACTTTTGTGGAGAAGTAGTCTGGTCTTTCAGCTAGGCGTATCTGCACTGACAATGGGGGGGAATATGCGAATCAGTCTTTCAAAGATTTTTGTACTGAGCATGGTTTATAGCATCAATTCTTTGTTCCCTATGCACCTCAGCAGAATGGGGTTGCTGAGAGAAAGAATAAGACATTACGGGAGATTGCCAATTGTATGATACAGTCTCGTGCTATGAGTTCTTCATTTTGGGCTGAGGCTATCAATTATGCCAACTATATTCAAAATCGGATGCCTCATAAGGCATTATGACACATGACTCCTGAGGAGGCTTTGACTCATGTCAAGCCTGATGTTTCTACTTTTCGCATTTTTGATAGTGAGCCTTGGTCATTTATTCTAGATGCTCAGCAGAAAACCATGGAGAAGAAGAGCCGACCACTCATTTTTGTTGGCTACTATGAGGATATGAAAGCATACAGGTTGTTTGATCCTAATTCCAAAGATATATTGTTTCGGCGAGATGTTCAGTTTGATGAGTGTTATCCTTCTATGGATCTTCCATCTTCAGCTTCTTCTTCACTACCCAGTACTTCATCTACTCCTCTATAGGATTATGCCTCTTCTGAGGAAGATCTTGAGATTAATCCCCCTTTTCCTCCTCCACTAGATGTTTTGTGAATGCCCAAGTGGGCTTGTGATACTGTTGATGCAGTTGGACCTCTAGTAGGTGATCCTATAGATGTTCGTTGTACTCATTCTCAAACTGCAGGTAGTGGCTTTTTGAGTGATGCCATTTTTGATGATCCTCAAAATTTTTCACAGGCGACAAGACATGTAGAGTGGGATAGGGCTATGGATGAGGAGTATTCTTCTCTAATGAAGAACCACACATGGGATCTTTGTCCTCTTTTGAAAGGAAGAAAGTTGGTTCGGTGTCATTGGGTGTACTGTACCAAATATGCTGCAGATGGTTCTATAGATAGGTACAAGGCACATCTTGTTGCAAAAGGTTTTTCACAGGTTGAGGGTATTGATTACTCTGAGACCTTTGCCCCTGTTGCCAAGATGAATTCTATTCACCTTGTACTCTCTCTAGCAGCTTCACAGGGATGGATAGTTTTTCAGATGGATGTGAAGAGTGCTTTTCTATATGGAGACCTTCATGAGGAGATTTACATGGAGCAGTCTCATGGTTTTGTGTAGGACTCTTCATTGGTATGTCGTCTTAGGAAGTCTTTATATGATCTCAAATAGGCTCCTAAGGCTTGGTATGAGAAGATGGATTCCTTCTTGCTTGCTTCACAATTCACTCGGTGTCATTCCAATCCTACAGTTTACACTAAGTGTCATGGGGCTGACTTATTGATTCTTGTGCTTTATGTTGATGACCTCATCATCACAAGAAGCTCGGTCTCCATGATATAGAGTGTTCAACATGCATTGAGAGAGAAGTTTGAGATGACAAATCTTGGACTTCTGCACTACTTTTTGGGCCTACAGGTTGTTCAGTCTTCAGATGGGATAGCCATACTCCAACAGAAGTATGCTCTTGATATGCTTCAGAGATTTGGCATGCTTGATTGCAAGCCTACCCCTACACCTTTTCATTCAGGTGTTGTTTTATCTACTAATTTCCCTACTCCTACAGTGGATTCCACTCTCTATAGACAGCTTGTGGGTAGTTTGTTGTACCTGACACACACACACGTCCTAATATCCTTTGCGGTTGGACTTGTCTCTCGATTCTCCCATGATCCTCATGAGAGTCATTGGAAAGCATCCAAACGTATCTTAAGGTATGTTAGAGGTGCAAAATGTTATGGCATTCACTACACATCAGGGGATCCTCACATTATTGTTTTCACAGATTCAAATTGGGCTGGTGACATTGATGATTGCAAGTCTACTTCTGGTTTTGTATTTTGTCTTGGTTCTGGTCCTATCACATGGTCTTGCAAAAAGTAGCATGCTCACGCATTATCATCTATAGAGGCAGAATACAGGGCAGTTGTATTAGCTAGTCAGGAGGTTTTGTGGCTTCGACAGTTGATGACAGAGTTTAGATTTCCTCCTAATAGTCACACCTTTCTATGGTGTGATAGTTAGAGTGCTATACACATTTTACACAACCCTGTTGAGCATCAGCGGACCAAGCACATTAAGCTTCACATGCACTTCATCAGGCATCTCATTTAGGATGGTGCCTTGAGCTTGGAGTACATTCCTACTGCTAAGCAGGTTACAGACATCTTCACTAAACCTTTTGCATCCCTGCAGTATCTTCAGTTGCATTCTATGCTTGGGGCGAATGAAGTTGTCCTTGGGGGGTCTTAGTGATGAGTCCTTCCTTCCTTCTTTTTACCGCTATCTCTTTTTGGAGTAGAGTTTTTCCCACTGGGTTTTCTCTATTTCTCCATTTCATAGAGATTTAGTTGTTATTGGGTACCTCATCAGGCCTTGTTGCCAGGACCCAAGTTTGCTTTAAGCTTTGCATTGTAGTTTCCTTGCTCTTTCTACATTGTTTGTAGCTACATTGTTGCTCATCTTAAGGGGAGGTGATAGAGTAAAGCATTGATTTAATTTCACTTATTAAATTCGCTTTATTCCTTTCTTAAGATTTTACTTTATGCACCTTTTGCATCTCTATTTAATAATTAATTAGTAATTATTAAATAGCTTTTCCTTCTTCTTCTTCTTCTTTTCTGAAAAACATGCTAATGTATTTCAAAAATGGAAAAGATAATCAAAATTACAGAAGATCAATCCTTATAAAAGCCCTTTTTTTGGGTTTTGATCTCCTTTATAAGGATTGATCTCTTTGTAAATTATGAAGATTCGTTGAATGATATTTTCTTCGTCTGAGTTTTTCAGATCAAACCTTTGCCTCTTCTTATCTTTTTCTTCTCTATGACAGGTTTTCTTGGGCTTCGTGGATTTTTTGTGCACTTTTGCTCAAATCCTTCACATACAACATGGTATTTGGGAAACCATGAATGCCATCAAAGTGTAATGGCAAGTACCTCTTGGTAGAGATAGATCTACCTTTTCTTTCAATGGATTGCATACTAGGTGAAAAGAAATTTTCCATTCTTGCAAACTTATAACTCCCCAAAATAACTTTTAGAATTTATAACTTGTAGCAAATCTAAAAAAACTTTCTACCAATTCAATCTCTAACATGCTCCAACATGTAAACACATTTGTTGAATCTATCCTTCATAAAATATGTGGAGATGCATCAAACAATTCTACTACTTAGTGCTAGAAACATCACTTGATGGAGAGGCTTTTGTAGAACTTACTTTCATGGAGAAGAAATCTCATGAAAGATAAAAATACCTTAAGTGTTGATGCCAAACCTCGATTTGTTGATTCAACACGAGTGCAAACCTCAATTTCTTCACACCAGCACCGATTATCAAAACCATGTAGAACCGCCACCTCCTTGAAGAAGAAAAATGACATCACTGTTGTGATTTACTTTTTAACATTTCAATTCCTTACAATAGCAGATGCACACACCACTTAAACTTAAATCAAGAATCGATAAATTCTTTTCCAAGAACTACTATCAAAAGCTTTAGATCTGCCCATAGAAGCTGAAAGTCCTTCAAAATATACAATATGAAATCAACTAGGAAAATTGGTACAAAGATATAGAGTCACCACTCACACTTGTGAGAAATATTACATAATTTTTCACTTGACAAATCTGAACCAAACTTTCAATTTGTAGGAAAAATGCAAATACCACTTTTAGAGATTTACAAACTTGGAAAAGAAAAGAAACCCTTTTGTTCATTCTTGACCTTGAACTTTACAGCAACACTTCAAACAATACTCATTTGAACTGATTGATGATGAATTCACTAGTAGTAGTGCAATTTACATTCAAATTTCAAAGTATTGTTGTCATGGGAAAGGTAACCACTAGGAGACATGAATCTTCAGCAAAGAAATGGAAAACACTTCATGACTTTGATGTTGTAGCAAAATTTTCAAATGCCTTTCTTCTAACTATATTGAATCTCTTTTTAGATTCAATACATCCCCAGCAGAGTCACCATTTTGTTGGTATTTTAAAACTATAGGTTTCAAAAACCCAATGATGAGAACAAAATACATCTAGAGGCAGCTAATTCCCATGTTCAACATACCCATTCAAACATTGGGGCCAACAATAAGGCTATACTCCTTCTTCTTCAGGCTGTACAAAACCTAGGTAGGTGAACCTATAGATTCTTTCATATGGTAACAGTTCCAAAAGCATATAATTTGAATCTATACAAAGTAGATAAAAACCTAAATCTTCTATTGCTTATGCAAACAATCATGGACATGAAATAACTAATTACATGGCCTATGAATTTGACAAGCTAAGTGAGTGTAAATCATTTCAACTCTTCAACATAAAAAGGAAAATACTTTGATTAATGTGTTGATTATTAGTAAAACCAAGGTATGAACAATAAACATATAGATCATGTAGTTGATAAATGCCTTATCTATTGGGAAATTCCACAAATCACTAACACAGATCCTTGGAAATAAGTGATGGATCTCATATATCAAGACTCCAGATCTATCCTATCACTTTGTGAATCACACATTTGCATCAAGACTAGAGCTCATACTTGACCTATCCTTCTGTAAAATCTGCAACCCTATCAAATATATCAAGCATTTACTTGGCTCTTTGTTCCAACTACAAAACATATTGAGATGTACAACTTTAAGGAGCTGCAACAAGGTTTAATCTCTTTGTTCAGAAACCACAAAACCACTACAAACAACACAAATAGGAGACAAGAATAAAGCTAGCGATAAATTTGTTGCTGCATTTTATTTATTTCCTTGAAACAAATACATGAGGATGTGTGAAATTAACTCATAAAGCAACTGAATAGACTAGAATTGTCTATATTAACTTTATTAATTATTGTTCACAAAAGAGAAATGGTAAGAGTGGTGGTATCACAGCTTTGGAAAACCTTCCAAATTGGAACCAACCTTGTGGTGTCACAGAAGTGAACAAATATCCAAGAACCAAAACCAAATGTGGTATCACAGAAGCTGAAAAGATTATCAACAAAAGCTAGAACACTTACTCCCTATTTCATACTTGCAAGTCATCTTGAACAATTCATCAAAACATAGGACATGACCATTTTCTAGGGTTTCTCGTGAGGAATGACACATTTTCAGAAACCCTAAGCAACAAAAACAAATTTTCTTCCTGATTTTCACAAGGTATTTCAAAATTTTAGCTGTGTGAAAAATTAGGCCAACAATAATTTATGCAAAATCAATAGCCTATTTCTAATGTGTTTTTTATTGTTTTGTCTGATTTTTGGTGAGTTTTGATATTTTTGCGTATTTTAGACTTCTTTTTTTAATTTTTGGGTATTTTAGACTATTTTTTATAATTTTGGGTCATTGTTGACGACTTTTGCTAATTTTTAGGTGATTTTTGAATATTTAATTTTTAAAATTACTATTTTAAACTTTTTTTTTATTTTTGACTATTTTTTATATTTATTGATGATTTTTTACTACTTTTGATAATTTTTTACTGTTTTTGACAAGTTTTGATATTTTTGATCTAGTAATTAGTGAAAAAAGGACAAAAGTGAGATTTGTTGGAATATGGGTGTTAGAATTTACAAGTGGGAAGATTTACTTCTGAGGGGGGGTGAATTAGAAATAACAATATTTTAAGCTATAAAAAAATTTTGACTGAAATCAATACATGCATCTAACATCTCTAATTAACATGAAAGTAAAGACATGTATGAAAATAGATAACACAAGATTTGATCACCCAGAAACCCTCCAAAATGAGAAGATAAAACTAGGGTGGGGATGACACACACAACTTATGACTGCAACAATATGTAATTGGTTAAGGTTACAAAGTTTGACCACCATCAATGGTCTGCCTTGTTAAAGGCTCTAACACCCTGTTAAAAGTGACATGTCTAAAGGATTTACAAACATTCACTTGGAATGTCACCCTATTAAAGGATTTATCACCCTACTAAGGATTTACAACATGGCTATTAAACCAACCTATCTTCATAAGATTTTCATTCTCCTAATACAATGGCTAGAATGTATAGTAGAATGTGTTGACCTGATAACTTACAATCCTCAATTATTGATTACAGACCCTTGTTCTATCCAATCAGATATGATCCTTTTTGATCTGATATAACTCTGTTCGAAGTACTGATACTCTATTTTGACCAACTTGATTCTACAATGTTGTTCTTCCTCTAAGTCTTTACACCCTTTTAAACTTTGCTAGCATTCTCTCCTTGCATTCATGTATCATACTCTCTCTCACACTCTTGAATTATGGGGTTTCGACCTCCTTAAAAAGGTTTTGAGACTTAGGGTTAGGTATGAATCTATGATTGAGATTCATCCATCTTTCTCACTCAATTCTTTCCATTTTTCTGATTGGATGCATGTTCTTTCAATTTTTCTAATTGGTTGCATGTTGATTGCATAGGGAATGTAACAGATTCGATCTTATCTTTTAGATACTTTGAGATTCATCTTGAGTTAGTTCAAAAATGGTTTATATTTGATTTTATGAGGACACAAACATTTATGTTGATTTTATGTTACTTGGCACTTACTGATTACTAATGCTTGGCACATATAGGAATTTTGTCTTGCTTGGCTCCTATAGTAATTTAGTCTTGCTCAACACCTATACTTTACTCGGCACATATACTGGCTCGGCATCAATTTTCACTTGACACTTGAAACTTGCTCGGCACTTGAATAACTTGGCACTTGTTCAATTTTTGGCTTGGCACATACTATAGCTTGGCATCTATATTATACTCGACATCAACTTAGAAGTTTCTTAAGTGTGTTGACACTCAATTGTCAAAACCAATCCAAGACCAACAATCTCCCCCTTTGACATGAGTGTCAAAAAAACTTGACTAAATATTATGAATCTGATCTCTATGAGTATAATATACATCTTGTTTGGCATATGTACAAAACTTTAGAACTATTCAAAATTTTGTGAAGATACCTCAAAATTTGTATCTCCCCCTAAGCTGATGTGCCTTTGTTGTACCCAAAACTCCTTATGTTGAATTTGACTCATGTTGTTTCCATGCTTTGCCTTATCATTATGTTCTATCTACTATGTCCATCTACTCTATTTTTACTCCCCCTTTCACACATCTTCCCTTGCAGTTATTGTATCCTTTTGGCTTTATCTCCTTATATCTCCCTTAGTTTTATCTTCTCAAAACTCAAAATTTTGTTTTGTCCTCCTAATTTATTATATCTCCCACTTTGGATATCCTAATTTATTATCTCCCCCTTTTTTGACACTTATGTCAAAGGGTTTTATGCATTAATTGAATACTTATCCAAAAAGGATTTGTTTACCTCCATTAGAATCTTCAAAGAAGCATCCCAATTGTCTAATGCAATTTCTAGTGGTTTATGCTAGATGGTTGTCTCTGCTGCAAGGTGTACTAGGCCTTCCAATGTAGAAAGATTGGGATCTTTCTTCAAGACATTCTCTGCATAGGCCAGTTCCTTCTGCAAAACTTCCATGTGAGGGCTGATCGCATATTGTAGATGTATCAATTTGGCCTTTATGTTTGCCTCATTTATTGCTGGCACAGCTAGTTCCTTTTGAGTGTGAAGCATAGTAGCAAAATGCTTCTCACTCTAAGATGGGTTCTTGGGTAGCTACATGCTTGATATTTTCAAGTTCCTCTCCAAGCTCATTATCTTTTGACTAGTCGCTTGTATAAAAATTGATGGATCGCATAGCTTTGAGTACAATGAGAATATGTTCTCAAGTATTACTTTTACCTTTTCAATCTTTTTGGCCAATTCCACCTGATATAGTGCTATCTCACTTGGTTTTCATTTTGTACCTGGTCCACTATGTTGGCTAATTGCTCCATTATGGGCTTGGTTTCATCAGGTACTTGCAAGTTGAATGTATCTAGAAAGATGTCTTTGATTTCAATCAGAGCTTGCCTTTGCCTATAATCATTCCTGATTATCTCTTGTTTCTTCTTCTCCCCTAGTGCCTCTTGCACTTCATTAATCTAATCTATGTTCATTGTTTTATAGTCATACCTAGGAATGACTATCCCTTCATCAAGTGCAAGGTCTCATAGTGAAGTACCCTTGTAACCTTGGTAGAGCTCAAGCTTGGTGTTGATATCTAAAGTGGGACTACATCAGTGCTCGGTTGCTATGTTGTTCCTATGAGAGTCCCTATTGTAGGCAAATTGATCAGTGTTTAAATCACCTCTTGTTCCTTCTCCTTAGGGCTCTCCTTGTCCTCTTCAATTCTACCTTGATCAATAATTGTAATCTGAGGTGGTGCACCTTTTCCTTGTGTTGTAGGAACAGAGATATCCTTTTGTCTTGTTTGCTCATTTGCTAGCTCCTCAGTAGTTGAAGTCACTATGATTGTGGAATCAACCCTAGCTGATGCATCTTGTGTTGCTTGCTCTTGTGGTTGTCTACTTGTAGCTGTTGGATTATGTGAACGTGGTTCTTGTGGATTCACCTTTTCCTTTGTAATCTTAGCTACAACTTTTTGAAGTTCCTCCACACTCACCAAGACTGGGTTAATACATAGTTGTGATTGTAAAGTAGTCTGGTGAAGGATCTTTTTAAGGTCCTCTACAATCAGTGGGTTTATGTTCTAATCAAAAGTGTTAGGAATATCCTTTACAATTATTATCTCTGTAGGTGTGGGTGTTACATGTGGAGGACTTGGTAGTGGCATTTGTGTGTCTTGCACACTCTGTTCTTATTGCTGGTCCTCAGCAATTGCCTTTTCACTCTCTTATGTGTCTTTCTCCACTGTAACATTTTCTTTTTCTTTTTCTCCGTCTTCTTCCTTATCATTTTCCTCTTCTTCTTCATCATTGTTTCTACCCTCAAAGGGATCTTTGTGTCCTTCCTTTACAGTTGTGAGGCCATAGATTACTTTCCACATTAGGGTGGACTTCATCACAACATCCTTAATTTTATTTTACAATATATTAAAGGCTCTATATTTGGGTGCAAATTTTCTCCCATGCTTCTTATTAGCCTTGCTTATTTGGCCTTTTGTGAGTTCAAGCATCACACAAGCCAATGTTGACTCTCTTATTTCCTTTTCCATGTTTAGGAAATAAAGCCATTTATTTTCTACAATAGAGTATAACTCCTTAGGCATTGCATTGTCAAGTTCAAATGAAGTGTTCTTTAACTTGGCCATCATAGTGTAAATTGATTCTTTAACTATGTTTTGTTCTTCTCTAGCCAACTTATTAAAATCAATATCTTTAAGCCCTGACAAGTCTGCATTGTCCCTAATGTTGTCACACATGTTTTCCAAATCAGATTTAATGGTGTGACTTACCACTATAAACTGGTTGTTATCATCAGATTCAGTTCTCTCTTCATCTGACTCAGGAGGTGCCACATACTTTCTTCTTTGCTTCTTCTCTGTCAATCTTCCCTATTCTGTAGCTTTCTTATTTTCTTGTTCCTTGGCCACCTTTGTTGTAGCCCTTGTATCTTCCCTTGTGGTAGGTTTTTTCGGGCTTGGCTTAGCTTTCTTCTTGCCTTTAGGCTAAACAATAGGTTATTTATGTGCTTTCCTCTTCTTAGGCTCTGCCTTAGGTGCTTCCTCTTCTTCCTCAACACCTTCTTGTTCTTCAGCATCTTCACCCATGCCTTGGGTTAGTGCTCGTGGTTCTTGCCCATGTTCCTCTTCTTCCTCTACTTCTGTTGAGCCTTCACCAAATTTAGCCTTAAGCTTCTTCACTAATTTGTCCTTTTTCTTCAGTGTTGAAGTAGTCTTCAATTCCATATCCACTTTGGATCTTACAACATCATATATGCCAAAGTTTTGGGCACTTTTATCTACTTCTTCTACAAGTAATGTTGTAATTGTTGCAGATGGCTCATCAATATTTATCTCATAACCAAGTGGCCTAAGTCATCTTACCCTTGGTATGGCTGCTTGGATGTAGGTGTAATCATTATCAACAAGAAAACAAATATCATTTATATGTTGCTCCACAACTGAGACTAGAATCCTAAGTCTCTGATTCATTGATTTCTTAAAATCTTCAAAATAACTGATCATGATAGTCTCAAAATTGGCTCCCATCTGTTCTATGTATTCATTCACCTAGACTACTATAGACATGTTTGTTTTCCAGCTTACCTTTCCAAAAGATGGGAATTCATTCTATACATAGAAGAATATACATATCAAAATTGCTCCAAATTTACATTGGGCTCCCTTTGTTCTTCTTATAGCTCCCAAATTCTCATTGATCTATTGTAGTTTTAGTTCAGCTAGATCATAAGTATGATCCTTTTGACAAGTTTGTAGCCAACGTCTACTACAATACAGGGAACACTGTTGAGTTGGCTTGATTGGTAAAATTTGTGGGAAATGACTCTAACAGCAAAATCAACAAGAGGATCCTTAATGGTATCAATGGTCATGTCTCTCTTGTTCCACTTAGCTCCAGTATTCTTCTCAATTGCTTCGTTTGAATCACTCCTCAATGTTTTGGGCCATTCTAGGGTTGGATACCCTGTTACCCTATGAATAATCCTTTTTGAGATTTTGACTAGCCCATCTTCTAACCACAAACTGCCATCATGTATCCTACTTAACACAATTCTGATCCATTCGATCTTAAACACGGTAGGAAAATATAGGGCACAGGTTAAGCCCTTTTTCTCAACGATTTGGAACTCTTCTTTTAAGACTCCATTCTCGCACAATTTTTTGTATGCCTTCCTAATTTCCATGTCTCCAATAGCACCAATCTTATAGTTATAGCATCTCCTAACATCTTGAACCATTACAACCTTAGGAGGAATAACAAATAGGGCTCTGACAGGGTCATTTTTGTCAGCAACTTTGGGAATAGGTTGAAAACCAGGCTGTTTGACTTCATTTGATACTAACTAGACTTCAAAAGGCTCTTTTTCAGGGGGTTTTCTAGAGTTAGAGGCCATTTGTGCAATCTAGGGTTTAAACACAAAGAAATTTCAAAACTGCATAGCTTGATACAAGTAAAATACCTTAAATTTGAAGAAATTGTGTTGAATCTCTATTGAAATCTGCTCAAATGCTTGATTCTCTACTTTGAAATCCTTTCTATGCCCTTCTCGTTCTTGATTTTTGCTCGCAATGGTGAAAAATGATTCAAAATGTGATCATATACCCTTATTTCATAGCATTTAATGCTTAGTGCATTTACAATTGTCCACTCAGCTCCTTAAGCAATTCTACTTTACTCGGCTTCCATTATCTTTCCAACACTTGGCATACACTGGAGTTTTACTTACTCAGATTCAATACAAATTTCCCTTTCAGTCAGCATCCACTACTAACTCAGCTACAACTAATCACTTGGCTTCTACTAACTTTGGCAAACAACTCAGCATGTACTAGAATTTTACTCAGCATCTGAAGACAACTTTTCTTACTCGGCAACACTTGTGAAAACTTGAAGTTTTAACTTTGCATCTCTATTCATGTTGATCTATCCTTTTTAGTACTAACTTAGTATTGGAATTGATGTATGATAAAGCATTTAAATATCAGTCCCACATACCTTATTTTGCTTAGTTAGATGTAGTGCGACCACTTGACCTTTTACATGAAGTGATCCCTCCATTGGATGTGCTACTTCCATCTTTCTTCTGCTATGTTTTATTCACCTCTCCTCTGATGTGTTCAAGATCTACCTTCCCCTTTCCTTAATTAAACTCAGAGTTAGGTGCCTTTGACCTTGTTGGGCAATTTCTGCTAATGTGTCCAATCTTCAAACAACTAAAGCATGTAGATTGGCTCAACCATCTGTTGTAGCTTCCACTAAAATGGGTTCTTATGCAATTTTCAAGGATGTGTCCATACTCTTGACAATAGTGAGAACTTTGCCTAGTGTTGTAATCCCAATTGTAGTGATGTACATGACTTTTGGTCTTTACCAGTTGGTTAGGTGTCCACATAGGCTTTGATCTGCACCCAAAAGCTTTATGTCCATATTTCTTGCAATTGTAGCAATGACCTTCAAATCTTGGTGTTCTGATGGTTCTAGTCCTATAGTCATGTGCTTGATGACCTTGCTTATTGCACTTGTGGTAGTGACCCATGTTTTTAGGTTTGTCATAGTGATTGGCATTCTTGCTCCTGCACACATTAGAGGTATGTCCCTTTTTACCACAAAAATGACAAATGGGTTTAGTATTCTTACCTTTGTTACTTCTTTTTTTTGTAGTCTTAGATGACTCTCCTTTTTCAGTGCTGGTGTATCCTAATCCAAAAGTGTCATTACTAGATCTTGGTGATTTCAGTAGTTGTTCAAAGTACTTGATGGCTTCATTAGGTTTGTTGAAGCTTTCTATAATTTCCTTCTCTCTTCTCAAGTCATTTTGTAGTTGTTCATTTTGTAGCTTTAGTGTGGAGATCTCAATGTCCTTAACATTCAGCTCATGATGTGCATTCATCATCTAACATAGGGTGTCTAATTGCATGTTGGAAATTCTTGCAAGCTCAATTGACTTTTCCTCCAATCTATTAGCAAGGTTTCTCTTGTCATCTTCTATCATAGCCTTATCTTCAATGGCTCTTTTCTTTTGTTTAGTCATTTCACAAAGAATCATTGCTTGTGATTCTTGTTCAATCTTGAGAGTTTTGATCTATTATGCTTGAGCTCTATTCTTCTCCATTATGTCTACTATTACTGCATGAAACTCCTTGGAATCTCCATTTTCAAACACTTTTGAGGTGTCAATCTCCTTGCACTGTGTATCATTCTCAGCTATGGCAATCTCTCTTCTTCTCTTTAAGGATTTCCTCAATTCTTCCTTGGCTTCTTCCAAAGAATGTAGAATTATATGTATCTCAATCTCTTGGTTTTCTATGATCTTCCCAAGCTTGTAGACTTCCATTTCTAGATCTTTTTCTCCAAGCTATAAGGCTTCTCCTTCTGAGAACTTAACTCTGATACCAATTGTTGGAATTTACAAGTGGGAGGATTTACTTCTGAGAGGGTTGGGGGGGGGGGGGGGGGGGGGGGGGGGGGGGGGGTGAATCAGAAATAACAATATTTTAAGCTATAAAAACTTTTTGACTGAAACCAATACATGCATCTAACATCTCTAATTAACATGAAAGTTAAGACATGCATGAAAATAGATAACACAAAATTTGACCACCCAGAAACCCTTCAAAATGAGAAGGTAAAACTGGGGTGGGGATGACACCCACAACTTATCACTGCAACAATATGTAACTGGTTAAGGTTACAAAGTTTGACCACCATCAATGGCTTGCCCTGTTAAAGGCTCTAACACCCTATTAAAAGTGACCTGTCTAAAGGATTTACAAACATTCACTTGGGATGTCACCCTGTTAAAGGATTTATCACCCTATTAAGGATTTACAACATGGTTGTTAAACCAACCTATCTTCATAGGATTTTCATTCTCCTAATACAATGGCTAGAAAGTATACTAGAATGTGTTGACCTGATAACTTACAATCCTCAATTGCTGATTACAAATCCTTGTTCTATCCAATCTGATTTAATCCTTCTTAATCTAATGTAACTTTTTTTGAAGCGTTGATACTCTGTTCTGACCAACTTCATTCTACAATGTTGTTCTTCCTCTAAGTCTTTACACCCCTTTAAACTTCTCTAGCATTCTCGTCTTACATTCTCATATCATACTCTCTCTCACACTTTTGAATTATGGGGTTTCGACCTCCTTAAAAAGGTTTTGAGACTTAGGGTTAGGTATGAATCTACGATTGAGATTTATCCATCTTTCTCACTCAATTCTTTCCATTTTTCTGATTGGTTGCATGCTAATTGCATAGGGAATGTAATAGATTCGATCTTATCTTTTAGATCCTTTGAGATTCATCTTGAGCTGGCTCAAAAATGGTTTACATTTTGAGTTTGTGAGGGCACAAACACTTATGTTGATTCTGTGTTACTCGACACTTATTGATTGTTGATGCTCAACACATATAGGAATTATGTCTTGCTCAACTCTTATAGTAATTCAGTCTTGCTTGACACCTATACTTTACTTGTCACATATATTGGCTCGACATCAATTGTCACTTGGCACTTGAAACTTGCTCGACACTTGAATAACTTGGCACTTGTTGAATTTTTGGCTCAACACATATTATAGCTCGACATCTATATTATACTCAACATCAACTTAGAATTTTCTTAAGTGTGTTGACACTCAATTGTCAAAACCAATCTGAGAGCAATAATGGGAATCACTGAGACTTGCATGTTAGAATTAACCTCAGACAGAAATAATAATTACATACAAACATAACCAATATCAGAGAATAATAGATCACACATAAGATAACACAAGGCACCAAGATTTAATGTGGTTCACCCAATCCCTGGGCTATGTCCACCAACAACAAGTCTAATATTATTATGATCCAGTGATTACAACCTAATTACAATCCATAATCCCTTACAACTCAATACCGCTGCAAGAAGCAATTTTTGCATCACACATTATGAAAATCCCTAACCCTAAGCCTTTTTATACAAGCTTTTTGTCACTTACAAAATTAGAGCTAGAATAATAGAAAAATAGTAGCTAACACCTTTTACAATATAAGGGCATTTTTGGCTTTGGCGGCATTGTCCCTGAAAACCCCCACGAGGGCATTGCCCCTCAACCCCACCCTGTACTGCAATAAGGAGTGCACCACCTTGTAGGGGTGTTACCCCAAAACCCCCATAGAAATAATATGGGGAGAAAATGTGTTGAGTAAACCTCTCAGTCTGATTAGGTTCCACATCACAACAATGCACAGGGGGCCAGAAGAGATTTTGAGGAGCACATGGAGGGCTTTGGGGGCAAGGATGGATTTTTGGAAATGAGTAGGTATTAATGAAGGCTAAAATGAAGTCGTAGGGGTCAACATGGATTTATGAATGCTAAAAATGGATTTTTAGGACTAGCTGGTGGTAGTAGATATGTGAGATGTGCATTGATTTTCTTGCAATTCATGTTTGTGGTATCTCAAAATATAATCAAACTCCATATTGCTTCTAATTTTTCCCCCTTGTTTGTTGTGAACTATTTCTAATGCCAAGAAACTACTGAACTGTAATCCACAAGTGTTTCTCAATTGGGTATGTGTAAAATTGACTCAAATGTGACATTATGTACCCCCTTGTTCCCATTTCTTGTTAACTATGCCAAGAAATATGGGGATAAGCAATGCAAAGGCTACAAACAAGAAAAATTGGCATGAAGGATTTTGTTGTAGCTCTTTGTTGTTGTACACGCTTATTGAGGTACAAGTGTTGTGTGAGGAAGCCCAAAGGTGTTATCTCTCACTCCTTTTATACCAGACTTTTTTTTCTTTTTTTTTTGGAATGTTTTCTAGTGTTTTTAATGTTTTTTATATTTTCAGCAATGAGGTGTTTCCTCAAAGCTTTAGACATAAAATTGTTTGAGATGAATGTTGTTAATGGGTTCTGCTAGTTCCTCACCATCATAATCTGAAAGTCTATAGGTGTCTATTCCAAAGGATTCTATGATGATATAAGGGCCAATCTAGTTGGCTTCCCATTTTCCCTTCTTTTCCATGGTTGCCTGATTATTAGGGTTCTCAAGGAGGACTAAATCTCCATTTTAGAAGACATAAGGATTGACCTTCTTGTTGTAGTGTATGGACAACCTATTCTAATACACTTTAAGATTTTCATGTGTTGTGTGTTGATTTTCTTCTTGGAATTCCAGTTGTTTTAAATGGGTCACTCTATAATCCCCATCAGACAATACATCATGGACGGTGACTCGTGAAGATGGGATTTCAACCTCTAAAGGGAGTATTGCTTCACTATCATAGACCAGAGAGAAGGATGTTGTGCTTGTAGGCATTCTAACACTTGTCCTATAGGCCCATAGGGAAATATTTAACTATAAATGCCAATCCCTACTAGTATCATGGATGGTTCTTTTGAGGATTTTAATGATGTTTTTATTGGTGGCTTCTGCTTGGCCATTGCCTTGGGGATAGTAGATTGACGATGAATGGTGGATGATGTGAAACTTTTCACATAGCCCATCAACTATTTAACTTTTGAAATACAAGGCATTATCCTTTAAGATGGCATGAGGTATGCCAAACCAACAAATGATATGGTTCAGGATAAATGAGGAGATTTGTTTGCCTGTGGAGTTTGTGAGTGGTGTTGCTACAACCCATTTGGTAAAGCATTTAGTTGTTGTAATAATCTATTTGTGTCCTTCAGAGGAAGGTGGGTGGATTGCGCCAATCAAGTCAAAACCCCACTAATAAAAAGGCCATGGTGTGGCCAAAGGTTTGAGCTCTTAGGTTGGTGTATGAATGAGGTTGTCATGGATCTAACACTTCTTAAAAGTTTTGACATAGTCGATAGAATCCTTTTCCATGATGGGCCAGAAATAAGCCATTCTAAATATTTTCTTAGCTAAAGTGAACCCACTGGAATGTGACCCACAAATACCCATGTGAACCTTTTATAAAGCAACCCTAGACTCATTGTGTTCTAGACACCTAAATAAAGTACCATCAAGACATTTCCTATACAATGTATCAACCACCAATGTGTAATGTGAGGTTTGTCGGATAATTTTGTATTTTTTGTTTTGGGATAGGTTAGAAGGCATAGTGTTGTGGTGCAAGTAGGCATGAATGGAATCATACCAAGTGGAGTCAGGAGTGTCTAAATGGAAAATGATGTGGGATTCTAGTTGAGTGAATGCAGGTTGAACCACCTCCTCTACCAAGAATTTGTAACACTTGTGTTGATCAGGTAGTTGGAGTAATGAGGCCAAAGTAGCCATAGCATCTACTGCCCTATTTTTATCTCTAGGGATCTACTTGGATGTAATATGAACAAAGCATGCCTTGAGTGTATCAACCAAGTGTTTTTAGGGTAACAAATTTTCATCCTTGGTTTGATATGTGTCATTCACCTAATTAATGACTAGTTGGGAATCTCCATAAACTTCTATTGTCATTACTTTCCATTCCAAAGATATTTTGAGGCCAAGAACTAAGGCCTCATATTCTGCCATGTTATTTGTGCATGGGAATAGTAGTTTGTAGGACTTTGGAATGGTGACACCTAGAGGCATGATGAACAATATTTTGATTCCTAAACCATAATGTATTCATTAACCATCAAAGTAGAACTTCCATGTGACTGGATCTATCTAGAGGATATGTGTATTTGGAAAATTGACTAGGATGGGATTTGAGCTTTCTTGAGGTGCATCTACTAACTAATATGTAATGACTTATTCTTTTATGGCCTTTATATCAATATACTCGATGTCAAACTCACTTAGAATTGTTACCCATTTGGCCAATCTCCCTATTAATGTAGTCTTGCTCAAAAGATACTTAAGTGGGTCCATTTTGGTTATGAGTTTTACTTTGTGGGTCAAGAGATAGTGGTGTAGTTTTTGGGAAGAAAAAATTACGGCCAAACATGCCTTCTCAATGAAAGTGTAATTGAGCTCATAGTTAAATAAGGTTTGACTAATGTATTAGATAGCTCATTCCTTTCCTTGGTCATTTTCCTCTACCAAGAGGGCTCCTATTGATTTTTCTATCAAGGAGATATATAATAGTAAAGGTTTGTGTGGCATAGGAGGCACCAAGACAGGTGGATTCATGAGATAATTCTTGAGAAGATAAAAGGTCGCTTGGCACTGATTGTCCCACTTAAAAACTACATATTTGTGAAGGAGGTGTGTGAAAGACACACATTTCTTAGCTAACTAAGATATGAATCACTAGACAGACTGTAGTCTCTCTTGGAGGGAATGTAACTGGCTCAAGTTCTTAGGAGGTTGCATGTTGACAACAACTTGTAATTTTTTAGGATCTACCTGTATCCCTTTGGCAGAGACAATGTAGCCCAGGAGCTTTCTAGATTGTACATTGAAAGCACACTTCTCAGGATTCAATCTAACTTTGAAAGCTTCTAGACATGTGAATATCTTGTTTAGGATAGGGAGATGGTCTTCACAGGTATTAGATTTTTCTAGAAGGTCATATACATAATCTTCCATAAATGTGTACATCATTTCATGAAATATTGGGGTCATATCCCTTTGATATGTAGCTCCTACATTCTTAATGCCGAAGGGCATGACATACCAATAGAATGATCCCCTTGCACAAGCAAAAATTGTTTTCTCTTGGTCTTTGCATGCTATCCTGATTTGGTTATAACTAGAAAAACCATCCATAAGGGAAAACATAGAGTGCCCTGTTGTTAGGTCTACAATAGTGTCAATGCTTGATAGGGGAAAGTCATCTTTAGGACATGCTTTGTTGACATTACAGAAATCAATGCAGATCTGTATGCTACCATCTTTCTTTGAAACAAGTATAATGTTGGAGATCCATAAAGCATAGGCCAATGGCCTAATGAAGTTGGTATGAAGTAACTTTTCCAACTCGATTTCGACTAATAATGCTATATGCGAATCCATTTTTCTAAGTTTTTGTTTGATTGGCTTGGCTTCTAGAGCAATGTTGAGATGATGAAGGATTAGATTAGGGTCTAAACTTGACATGTTAGCATAGGACCATGCAAAATTAATTTTCCTTTCTTTGAAGAAGTCAATAAATTCACTTCTTTCTTCTGAAGTTATTGACTATGTTAAGTGAATGAGTCTGGGTTCTGCCTCTGTCTCGATGTCAACTTTCTTGGTTGGCTCAATTAGGATAGATGTCCTCTCTTCTAAATATTTAGGTAAAGCATCAATTATCTCATTATCGGGTGCCACTTTGGGTTTTCACCTTTGGATGCATCACTTCTATTTTTTTTCTATTTTTTTTATCAAGACCTGCCACAACATGGTTGGGGTCACTGGATCTTTGACATTTTTAACTCCTTTTCATGTGATTGAGATAATTGATACTTGGCCCATCCATGGGTGTGTAATATCCCCCTAATAATGAAATGTAACATTGAACCACATTTATAATGAATTAAAATGATATATATAAATGGAATAAATAATTGATTTGGATGTATAAAATTGAATAATAAATTATTAAAGAATATTTAATGATTATTAGATATCTCAATTATCAATAAAAAATTATTAAGTTGATTGAATTAATATAACAAACAAATTAATTAATATTTGATTATTAAATAAATAAATGATAGACATATTATAAATTGGTATCATCAATAAAGGTTCTAAACCTAAGAAAATCAACATTAACAATCATATCTACATAAACAAAGGGAACATGTAGGACTAACATCAACATTGATGTGGCACAAGTCACAACCTATCCATTATGACCCTTCATTGGTTGTAGAGTATATATAAATATTTGTGCCATGGATACGGAAGGGCACTGAAATAGGTCTATACACATCCACCCAATCAATGGACAAATACTAAAAAATATAAAATAATGCAACTCCTTAACAAATGAAGGGACTACTAACATGCATAATGCATAAGGTTTAAGTATTGTTTGACAGGTTAAAGCCCCACCACCAATTACAAGGGAATATAAAAGAGGGGCGGTACCTTAGTAAGTTGATACACCAACACAAAAGAAAACCAAGGGAGAGCATCTTACGTGGAAACCCCATATGAAACTTATAAGAGAAAAAATAACCACCACTAACCATGCATCTATATAAATAGAGTTGGATCTAATATTAGCATGGTTGCTAGAGAGGACAAAGGAATATCATAACCCAAGGTGACCTTTAGATTATGTAGAATATATTTGAGCATGCTAATGTCAATCGATATGGGTGTGTGAGAACCTTTGCATTATAATCACATATATTATAGTGGAGCAAACATTAGAAATATAATTAAAGCATTATAGAGCCAACACTTGGATATGATCTCAATGATTATTAAGAGTATTAATCAATGTTATTATAAATGATTATTAAATTAGAATTGATCTAATATATACTTATAATTGAATATTCAAATTATGATAAGACTTAATCTTTCAATTATCAAAATAAAACTATTTCCAATGTTATCATAATTCTATTTGTGATGAGAAGGATAAATGTTATCAAAGAGGAATATATAAGAATATATATATATATATATATATATATATATATATATATATAAATATAAAAGATGGCCTAAAAAGTTTCAGTTGGAAGAAATTAAAATAAATTAAGTCTATCCCACTAAGGGACATTACATGGTGTGTTACTTGGTTCTTATCTAGGAGATGGCTCAACTGCATTAAGGTATACGAAGACATCTTGGTTAGTGTTGAAGTTCAGAATGTAATGGGGCTCAATTGTATCCTAGCTGATAAGCTCAGGATGGACCAGGGATAATGATTTAGGGTATAGATGTGGTTCAACATGGTTTAAGGACATAAACTCATTTGGTGACTCATACATCATATCCTTTAAGTCTTTAACATGTGCTTCTTTGAAATTGGCAAGGAAACTAGAGTCTTCGAGTTGTTCACTATACTCATTTTTAATTTCCATCAGAAAGAAATCTAGAAATAGGGTCTAGAATTGGAATTCTTCATTAGGTTCATCATCACTAGGTGTTGTGGGCTCCTACATTTTTTCTATTCCTGGTTCTAAATCAGTTTGATGTGAATTGACTATTTGAAGTGAAGTTAAGTCTAAGTTGAAAGCGTAATCTACTTCTGTGGCAATGCTTTGTGTAGGAATTTGAACAACATCACATTCTTTATCATGGGTAAATTCATCAATCCTTCTACAAGGTTTAGATTAGGGGAAGATAGCTTCACACTATTTGTATTAGTTTATTTCTGATCTATTATGTCTTTTTCTTTTGGAACCCAAACCAAAGTGGAGGAAGAGGACTCCTCATGCTTAGATCAGGATTTATCAAGATGTGGTGGCTTAGGGCAGGGTGAAAAAGTATCCTTTTCTTGTTATGAATAACCTACACCTATCTTAAATCTACTAGGTCTGAAATGTGTTGTTAATGGCTCTATAATTGCTTTCCCCTTTCCCAAAGGACATTCCCCTAGGTAACCCATTTTCTTCATTCAATCATAACCCTTTCCAAAAAGGTGGGGTAGATGTCCACACTTTGTATCCTCTTGTTTTCTTCTTTAGTGATGATTGGAGATATACTACTTCCTTTAACAAAGTGTTCATGGTAGGGTCTAGGAGGAGCAATTGGGATGGTTATCCATGAGATTTAGGAGATAGTGGTGGGTTGAATAATGAAATTGAATATTCACCTACCCCCTTGCATTGTAGTTTGCACTTTCATTCAAACTCTTTCATTAAATAACTCATTTCCTCATAATGCTTTTGTTTAGAGTCTCCTGGTAATAGTAGTGATGGGATGGAAGAATTGGAACAACCCACTTTCTCTTTTCCCTTAGTCAATGTGGATAAGCAGTTGTTGTCTTAAGCGATGGAGGTTGAAGTTTCAGCTAGTGTAGATTGGTTGGCATCTCTTGTTGGAATGAGGACTTCTTCCTTGTTATGAGGAATAAGGGAATTGCAATATTGTGCATAGTCTTGGTCCCCGGGTATAGTTACCTCTTGACCCATATATGGAAATTTTCAGACATTAGTGATAATTGGAGGAAACTACTTGCATATCATGGATCTATGACCTACCTAACAAGATCTTGTAACTTAGCTTTAGGTCTAGAACTTGAAAAACAATTTCCTTCATGATCGGGCCAACCCTAATTAGTAAAATAACCATACGTTTAGAGGATCTCTCCTCATCATCATAAGCTTTAATTGTAATCTTTTTCTTGGGATCGACAACATCCCCTGTATAGCCCAGTGGTTTTACCAGGTTTAAAGTGTAGACGTTTAGACTGACCCCATTGTCAACCAAAGTTCTCTTCACTTTGTTTCTATGTATAAAGACTTCAATATGCAACGAGGAGTTTTTTGGATGAGTGAAGGACATGTCATCTTGTGCTAAGAATTATACACAACGAGGAGCCACAAGGTTGCTTACCATGTTTTGGAATCTATTGACATAAAGGTCATTTGGTACTAAGGCTTTGGTGAGTATCTCTTTGTGCTCCGAAGAGATTTGTGATAATTAAAAGATGGAGATATGGGTAGGAGTTTTCAACAGCTGATTAACCAAGCTATATTTGGATATAGTGGATCTTGTGGTTGCTTATTATGAATTGGCAGTTGCTCCTAGCAAAACCACTTTAGAGGCTTGACCTTGAGTAATGACGTTCAAAGGTTATTTCTTGTGCTTGTATTTGACAATGATAACATTAACGATATTATCAAACCTAGAGATCATGTTGATTGTATTATCATAATTGTGAGCATAATTGACCTTGTCATTAGAGGATGTGGTCTGGTTGGTTTTGGAAGATTTGCCCTTCTCATGGCTCATGAAGGGGTTTTTTTAAATTGTATGGTCCTCATTATTATGAATATTATCTATTCCAATGCTCTCATTATCAATTATTTTTTGAATGGCCCCCTTGAGGGCATAACAGTTGTTGGTAAGATGCCCCCTATTTCAATGGTAGGCACAAAATTTTTTTTCACTCCACCATGGAGGTTTAACTTACGGTTCATAGGGCTTGGCTTGTGGTAATACAATAACCTCATCTACTATGAGCATTTGCAATGTTCTTTCATAGCTTTCTCCTATGAAAGTATAAACTCTAGGTGGATATAACATATTTATATCCTTTTGGTGGAGGGGCTTCATTATATGCCACCTATTGGTTGGGGATATTTTGGGTTTGGGAAGTGATCGTGTTTTTCAGATAGAAAGGACAAACATGATCTTGCCTTTGTGTGTCCTGGCAAGTAGGCCCATTGGTGTTGTTGATAGTTGGATATTGTTGATTGGGAGAGGAGTGAAGTTGTGGTTTAATGTGATTTGCTTCTACCACCTTGTCATTTACCATATTTTTATTATTGTTTCTCCACAATGATTTTGTTTGTTATTCGACCAATTTGATGAGTTGTGTGGTTGTGAGGAGTTATTTGAGAAACCTTTGCCATCTTTTGATAGCTTAACGATATAATTTATTAATAAGGTTTCTTCTATTTTGGTTGTGTTTTCCAAAGTGGTTTTAAAGTCCTTATGATGCAAGGACACCAAGGATCAACAACCATGCCATGAAGACACCTAGTGCAATCAAGAAACCTATGAAGACATTGAAGTCATCTAATGCAAATCAAAAGACAAAGGAGGTTCTAAATGGTTTCAATCATATCAATTATCATGTGTTAGCACCTATCATGTTTTGATGTTAGGAAGTGGCATTTGAATTTAGGATTGATTTTATATCCTTGAAAGGATTGAATAAATGTAATATGGACCATTACAGTCCAATAGATGTTTTAAGGTAGTTATGAGTATAAGAATAATGAGATTAAGTCTCCTAGGTGATTGGATTCCTTTGGATTTATTAAATCCCAATTTAATAAGGTTTTAATTAATTTTTACAATTTAAAAGTTTAAATATTCAAAAAGTAATGGCTAGTTAGCTATTTAGGTGGGAAATGGGATTATAATGTTAAATCACTTAATTAACCCCTCTAACCAACCAACATAGTTTGAGGAAGTTGAGCGAGGATTATTACATGTCTTTGGGGATCTATTGTACAACAATAAAGCCTAGGATGTATGAATGAACAGAGAATCAAATAAAAGACAAGTTTCCTAATTGAAAATCAGTGGTCTATGATTGTCTAAAGTCTTGTTTTGGTTTCTTTCTTTCATTATGCAATAAGGAATTGATTTAGACCTTAATTATCACCTATTGAAGGGTTTGAAGACTTTGGTTGACTATCACAGGTGTTAAATGCTAGTGTAAATAGTCATTGTGATTATAAACAACCTTATTATTTGGAAGTTTAGACTGATTTCCTGAGTTTCTTTCCTTTGTTTTGAAGTATAATTTGTAAACCATAACCTATACATGGACCCAAAGGCCTAGGACCCATGGAAATATGAATACTAAAAATGTATTATAAATTTCTAATGATCTTACTTGCAGAAAGTTTGAAGAAGTAAGTGATCAAAGGTTGAAAAAGGGTGTGGGTGCCTTGAAAATGTTGGTACAAGTACACCAACGAGAGGTTGGCCTTAAGGGAAAGGTTTTTTAATGATTTGTATGATCATATATTGGCACATCAATGATGAATCTATCACGAAATAAGTCCAAAAGATTTTGGAGAAGTAAGACTGGATAAGCCCTCAAATCAAGAGTTTGAAGCCATTAAATTGGGGGTTTTTAATGTTAAAAGTGTGATGGGTTTATTTCCTCTTGTATTTATAGGTTTTTAGTCATTTAATTATATTTTTCAAGGTTTGAGAACTTGGATATATTTATATGTGGTAGTTGCTTTGTTAAATTACCCTATTTTGGTGCATTTTGGGGTCACAGTGAGGACAATCATACATGGTCCAAAGGAGCCCATAATAATCTTGTAGTATGTTATGTTAGGGCCAAATTAGTATCCAAATATACTATTTTTTTGTTCCACCCTTTGGAAAAGTTTTGCGTTAGGGGGCAAAAAGGGCAAAATGCTAATTTTTAGGCCTCTGTAGGCTAGTTTAGAGTCTTTTTGCTATTGTGAGTGGAATAAGTCTAGGAACATTAAAACCACCTTAATCCATCCTTATATACATGAAACACTTCAAATCTATCATTATTTTTCATTGTGAAGAGTCGTGGTTGGGTGAAGTCTTATAAAGCCATTGTGCAACTTTGGGAAAAGTGTGGGTTTCTAAGCCAAATTTGAATAACTTAACTTGTGTAAAAGGTCCATCACCCTTTCCTCTGCATCACCTTAGGACCTTGAAGCTATAGCCAATAGCTCATGGGTTTGGAAAGGCTATTAATGAATATATCCATTTTTTCTTTGTCTAGGATATCTTGATGGTATTTGGCAAAGGTATGCCTCCATCTTTTTAGGAATATCTTGAAGGACTCTCCCAAGAGTTATTTTGTGTTGTACAAGTTGATCATAGTAACCTCCTATTTGATATTATATTAATATTTTGTGAAGACAAAGCTAGTTTATCAAACAACTTAATATTGGGGGGGAGCTTTGAGAACCACTCCATGGCTTTTCCTCCCAAGCTTCTAAGGAATGACCACATAAGGTAGGTCGTGTCATGTACAAATTCCATACTTAAAGTATAAAATTTTTGGAGATGATCTTGAGGATCAAATGTGCCAAAATATTTGTCATATTTTGGTATATGCATATTCTATGGAAAGGGTGTCAAGATGACACTTCTATCAAATAGGAGGGGGCATACCTTCTCGAGACTGAATTCAACCGGTTAGACTTTCCCTCATTTCATCCTTTTCCATTTCTAATTGTAGGTCTTGAATTTTTTGAGTGAAAACTTCTAGAGGTGATTCTTCTTGATCCCATTTGAGGTTAGACATGTCAAAGTCTGGAGGTTTTGCACCTTTTTGTCCCAATGACAACAAGTAGCGTTTTTTTATCTCATTCTAGTATCTTTTCCATTATGTCAACAAGTTCTAGATTTTGTTGAAAATCTTCAATCTTTGTTTCAAGGCTATTTTTGCCCCATATTTGAGATGAACCCATTTTATTAGAAGGTTATAAGTTCTGTTGTTTGAACACAGGTGATTCGTTGGCAATGGTGGCTGATAAGCAGTCAATGGGTGTAACTGGCTCAACAATATTTGGGGATTGTGTAGATTTGGTGATTCATTTTACTATTTTGGCACTTACCTATATAGGTGATCTTTTATGTTCCTTTTGTTTATTAACTACACTAGTTTTACGCAGTGACATGAGACATGTATGAGACCCCTTTAATTCTTTTACATTTCAATGGTGTGAGGATTGTTTTTAGACCAAAATGTATTGAAACATCAAGCTATATTTTGAAAAGGTTTTCAGTGATGTTGATGATGATAAGACTCAATTTTGTGAAGTCAGCTAAAGGATAGATGTGTATTTTCGTTCATGTTTGACTTGATGTACAAAGTTAAGGTGATGATGTCTATTGGATAAGAGTCCCTAAGTAGGGTCTAAAAATTTATTGTTTTAAAGATGTTGGTTGTTTTTAGGATTCCTCACTTTTGTAGAGTGTTAATGGAGGAAAAGGGTATCTAGGTCTAATGTTTGTTTATGGATATTCTATGCGTAGATAGCCTCTATTTTAAAAAATTTCTTAGATGCACTGCAGAAATCTTCAAATGCGTTATTTAAATGCTTATATGTGCCATTTCATAATATGCCAGGCACTCCTCTATAGGGTAAAAGCATTGTTTTAAATCTAGATGCACTATGGGATTGTGCACATGTGTTGTTTTAACTGTCAAATGCACTAGTATAGGCTTAAAATGCATTAAAGAAGTAATCACATGCATTGTTTCAGGTTTTCAATACGCTATTTCATAGTATACTGCAACATTTGTGTTTTGTTCGATGCTGGTTTGCAGTCATGTTTGAATTTACTTAGAATGGCTATAATGAAGTCCATTAACATGTATTAAAATAGACACATTCACGCACCACAATATTAGAAATGAAAATGAAATATCCCTGCACACACCTAGAAGATTAAAAATGGCTTCTTGACAAGGCTTGCTAAAGCTCGTGATTATGAGGATTTAGTGTTTATTCGATTATGTTTGAATTTACCTCTTTCGTGAAAGAGAGCTTCCCACCAATGTGAGGGAGGTTTGGCACAATCTCTAGACTACTAGAGGAAGGCTATGTTTTGAAGATGGTTTGCATTTGATTAGGAATACAAGTTGGAAGGCTTTCCCTCTCACCAACCCTACTAAGGAAAATCTTAGGAAGTATGCCTTTCTATGGCTGAGTAAGCTACCTAGAGAAAAGCATGATAAATACAAATTGGAAGTAGGTTTGGGAATTTGATCATCCTAAAAGAATGAAAGTATATACCTACTACTCCAACCTCTCAGACAAGTTAAACAAAATGTTCAGTTACGAGCCCTTAACTACGAAGACAAGATGCTCCTATTTAATCTACGCATTGGTTCATTCCTAGATTAATTCCTATTTGACCCTTTCAAAAGGTTTGGCATTTGATCAACTCGGTCGGTTGAGAGCATAGGCCTATTTTCAAATAGATTAAAGGAATCAAACTTCTTACTTAAGCTAGGTTATGAATTTTGAAATGTCACAATCTAATTGACAAGGGTTTTAAGCCTGCCTAATTCAATGCTAGCAAAGACTAGGCACATTTTTTATTGTCTTCATTCCCTTCCTGCAATTTCAGTGACCTCGAGGTTCTTGTCTAGTCTAGAAGAGACCTATAAACAACCAACAATCAGATCTGCAAGTTAAATAGGGCAGTTGACAACTCAAATGAAAAATGCTAGAAAACTATGAATATGCATTACAAAATAGTTCAAATGCATTATAATATCAGTTAAAAATGCCAGATGAACATGTAAATGTGCTAAGAGATCTAGTAAAGGTGTTATAAAATAATGTAGATGCACTACAAAAGACTTCAAATGCATTAAAAAACACTTCAAAAACGTTAGAAAATAATGCGGAAGAATTGAAATAGTGTTCAGAAGTGATAAAATGTCAGAGTTCAATCTTAGATCCAGTATTTGTGAGTTTAGAGCATCTTTGAAAGGTTGTTGCTCCTGTTATGAGTCTTCACAAACATTGTAAAACTTGTAACAAATCATATCTGCACAAGAAACCAGAGTAATACACAAATCTACAAAAAAAATATCAAAGATTAAAATGAAAATTTAAAGAACAATGAGGCTCTAGAATAAAGCCCCATTATGGGCGCTAATTTGTATGCAGTGGAATTGTGTATTCATGAGACCTTTGAGAAAAGTGCAATCAGAACAACAATGAACTAATCTAGATGCAAGAAATCACTGTTAAACAAAGACTCCATGAACATCTCATGTTTCTCTAACTACAACTGCTAAAATTGCTCTCAGACCAGCATCTTAGTGACAGTTCTAGAATGAGAGTATGTTATTAATTCAGATCTATGAAAGTCTGTATGAGATCTATATGAAAATGCAAACTATATGAAGATAATAACATTAGAATGCTAGAATATGTGCATGCATAAGATTAAAAAATGCTAAATGATGTTAAATAAACACTAAAATGGTGCTAAAATGATTCTAAAAATGACATTAATTCTCTATAACAACAATGCTAAAATGAATGAATGATAGCTCTAAATATGCATATAGTATGGATGCATTAGGTCCCTTTTCTCTTGATTTTCCCTTCTGTTTATAAGATTTTAGAAGGGGTTTGGGGTAAGGATCTGGCTTTTACTTTTCACAATGGGTAAGAGTGAAACTGAAAATATCTCACAAAACCCCAAGAGGAATAATCCAACAAACTTGGTTTGTGAGGATAAATAGAAATTTTCAATTCTTTTAAATTCCAAAAAAGGTGCATTTCACATTTGAGAGGATAAATGATTTTGTTGATTTATTAAAATGTTGCATTTACTTTCAACTTTTGTCTTTACCTTTTTCATTTTTATTTTGTTTTATGATTTTATGAATTATTTTCCTCTTTTAAAAGTGACTTTGATCTTTTTGAATTTGATAGGTGATTAATTAATTAACCACTTAAGTGATTTGATGTCATGATTGATTTGAAAGTCCATTATTTTCCTCATTTATCTTATTTTGTCTTTGATTTTCATTGTTTGATCAAATTTTACATTGTTTTAGGTCTTTGCCAATTTTAGGGTGTCTACAATAATTACCCCAATGATTTTTTTTCTTTTGCAAAATTAATCTATCAAAACCAACAATGTATCTCTAAAAAATTTAGGACTTCCTAAACTCCAATAATGGGGAAACACAATACACAATGATTCAAGTAATTTGTATTGAAGCATCTTTCTCTAATTTACGAGGAAAGATTATAAGAAATATCCTTCATAGAATCTATTATAGACTCAACAATCTATTCAAACACTTCCTTTGTAATAGTTAATTTTGGTTGTGTGGGTTTCTTTCCTTTTCTCATGGACACAAGCCTTCCATAATAGTGCATTTTTACTCAACACCCCCTATATTGGCACATAACTCCCCCTTTTCATCAATCTTTAAAATGCTATCAAGATTATCCAAATCTATGATTCTCATCCACCCTGAATATTTTTCATCCACCACTAGTACATTTGGCACCAAATTCTTATGGTCATTTTTGTCGTAATTATGGCATTGCAACCTGTCACCATTGCAATTATGATGGCCTACCATCAAAATTGTGATGATAATAAGTTACGACAAAACTTGGAACTGTCACCAAAATTTGGTACAAGAGCACAAGGTAGACAAGGGGTCTAGTTGGTGAATTTATCAAATTTTTTGTGTAATAAACTTTAAGGGAAATAAACCTAGATAGGTTGAGCATAGAGACCTTAGTGGTAAAGTTTGATAGGTTGGTGAACGCATTTGGAGGTCAAAAGATCACCTAGTGTTTGATTGTTCAAGTTGTTCTAGGTAGGTCAATCATAGTCAATGTTTGGTCAAAGGTTAACTCAAGGTTGAATTTGATCATTTTTGGTCATCCTTGGCCTTTGGACATTATTTGGGTTCATTTCATACCTAGTTGGAATCAAATTGCATAATAGTGCAAAAAAGTTGCAAAGTGCAATTTTTGAAAAAGTGCATTTTTTTATAATTTCTTGCAAAAGTTGTCAAGAATCCATATAAAAGTGAAAAAGTTGGTTGGGAAATGAAAAAATGACCTTGAGGAGGGTATATGTGTTGGAGATCATTTGGGATCAAGAAGACAAGATTTGGAGCAATATTTGTGCTTTCTAGAGTGTTGATTCATACTTTTCCAAGCAATTTTTTGGGTTTGTGTGATGAATTGATTGAACCCAATACCTGGATTGCTTTCACATGTTCAAGGAATTTATGTGAATTAGTATAGTAATTTATATCAATTGATTGTATTCATTTACTTCATTTTTGTGCTTTCTTAGCAACTAGGGTTTTGAAGCTTCTAATGCATTCCTAGCAATCCACGACCTCTAACTGGGTATGGCTTTATGGATGGATATGAGTAAGGGTAAAATGAATTTAAATAAGTGCTCCAATATTTCCTCCTTGGTTGTGATGCCAAAATGGTGAGCTTATGGCTGAAAAAGTGTAGTGTTGAGCAATTACAAGAGGGAAAACGTGCATAGGGTAGCCTTGTGAGTTGAGATACAAGGTTTGGTACCTTAAATGAAAAAAAAACTAGTATGGAATATTTGATCCTGGTTTGGAATTTTTTTGAAGACTTTTTACTGTGAAACAAAGTGGAGCAAGTTTAAACCCTAAATTTAAGCCTAAAAAGGAGGGTTGTATGGTTAGGGCACTTTTGTATGGAACCCGAATGGGATTCTTTGAAGTTTGATAGTTCCTGCAAAAGGGTATCCAAATATTTAAAAAAAAATGGGCATTTTTCAAGATTTTTTTTAGCAATATGCAAAATTCCTGATTAGGAGGGCTAATTCTACTAGGTCTCTTTTGGGTAAAACATAGAATTGTTGAGCAACAATAGAGAAAAGAGTGAAACCCAAGTTGGATAATGGAAAAAAAAGTACTTTGATGTCTAAGGAAGGTGTTGGACACCTTTAATGGCAAAGATCCTCTAGCAGGGATGTGGGGGTGTTGGTGAGACACTCGGGTATCTTGGACAACCCTACAAACTAGATTGAGTTGAGGGCTAATTTGATGAGTTCTTATCTCTAGGAGAGAGGGGACCAAGGGAGGAGTCTTTGGAAGATCCTACCCCAACCAATCCTTGGAGGATTGAGATAGCCCTATCAAATCCATCGTTGGAGTTTAGAAGGACACCTAAAGCCTTACTGCATCACAAATGTACTAGTGTGTATAGAAAATGAATCTGGATTTCTGTAGAGATTATCAAGGGTCACGCATTTCATGAAACGTATTATACTCTATAATATTCATAAATATTTGTTGGATCTTCTTCATTATATTTCTCATTTCCTCTCGCATGGTTGCTAATGTTAAGAGTGACTCTACATTACTTAACCTTTCAAGTAGCTCATCGTATTTTTGTTGACCACCCTAATCATCGTGAGTTGACTCCATTGTACCAAGAAATGATGGATATTCAAAAAAAAATTGATGATTTGGTCCATTGAAAGAGATCCATCTAGTATCATTATCCTTAAGAAGCTTTTTCCCATTAGTTAGTCCCTCAGCAAACTGTTGAAATTCCTTGAATTGTTTAGGACTTTGACAAAAGTGCCTATAGATATCTTTGATTAAAACTTCAATTGTGTATATTTCTGGAGAGTTCTTGACAATTGCAAAAGCTAGAATAATTCTGTGGGCTATGTAGTGAATGCCAAAAATGTAAGGTGCAAGAAAATCTTTTAACTATGTGGCAAGACCATTCTTGTGGCCTTGCATTACTGAAGCTCCATATGCTCTAGCACACAAAAACTTTTGGGCAATCCTCATTTCATCTATACATCCTTATTCAATTAGGAAACTCTTTACTAGTTCAAGTGTGTTTTTCATTGTTGAATTATCCTTTATTTTAATAGCAGTTAGTGGATTGAGTTAGCAGACAAAATTGTGTACAATATAGACATGCATGCATACCTAGGAAGTATTGTCTATTGTTGTCACCTCGTCTAAAGATAATACAATGAAATTTGACTCTTTAATTTTTGCTTTGATATTTTTCTTTTCAACCTTAGCAAGATAACTTGCCCATTCCCATCCATTGTTTATTGACGAGTGACTCCTCGGATAATAACGAACTTTCACAAAGTGTAATAAACCACTAATTGATGGGTAGTCTATCATGGCACACCCTTTTTTCAAAATATAGAAGACAACACTTAACTAAAGAACTTTACCCATTTCTTCAACTTCCATTGCTTTTCAAGAAGAGATTCAATGGAGCCTTTTACTTCAATAGGCTTTGTCTATATTTTCTACTAAGATTCTAAGATTTCTGCATTCTTAACATGTTGACATTCCTCCTTGGTTTTCCATCTTGTCGCTGATTTTTCCACTCCCTCTATGTTTTTCTTCTCGTAAACTTTATCCATATGCTTTTCTATGATGTCAATTTTTTGTTGTAACCTCTTTTCCTTTTTATTTATCCTTGTGAATATCATACATCTTCATTCTACAAGAGGCTCAACTTCTTTTGGATTGCGTATAGGTTCAATGAATGGATACTTTGAGGCCCATTCTACTTGAAAATCCCTAATCAATAAATCCCAATTCTGATTTTTCTGGATTTCACATAAGTTTTTGTATTGTATTTCCTTTTTCCCTTTCCTAGTTTTGCACCATCACCATCTTTAGAATTCTCATCCAAGTCTTTTATATTATTCTAGCTACTCTAGGTATTGACCAGATGATCTTGGCTACTATGGGTATTTACCTTAATATCTTCTTCAAATTTATCATGATTAGAGATATTAGGTTTGCCAACTTCTTCAATATGTGTCAATGGAACTAGGAATGGCAGTGGTTGGGAATCTTGTAAATATACTTGTGATGTTGTAGGTTCTTGATTTTGGCCACTAAAATATGATGACAAAGTTCTACAATTATGTTTGTCTGGCCTTTCTTGACTTCCAACAAATGTAGGACTCTTATCCCTGTTCCTGTTTGACATCTCCCAAGAAATATAGGCTTCCATAAAATTCAAGTTGTTCAAAAAGTGACAGTCGACTATAGTCTATTACATATATTTATTTAGTACAACCTATACTATAAAATATAGATGTCCTAGGTCTCTCTAGTTACTGCTTGATTCAATGGTACTGGTCAGTGGTCCTAGTTGATAACTAACCACTAGATGTCTAACTTGTACCTACAAAATAAGAATGAACTAAAATTAAAGAGAATAGACATATAGGGGTCTGAGTTACTCACCTTTGCCTAAATTACAGTTGTCACACACGCGATTGACCCGACAATGATCTCGACAGTTTGAGAAATTGAGACTTTGCTATTGATTGGAATTGATGCAACATATTGATCTATGAATGTGTTCATACCACTCTTTTATGGCAAATTTCATGGGAATATTATAGTGCATATAAAATATTTGGTGAAGCCTATGTAGTAAAAATATGTCTTTTGGAATTTCCAAGGAAAATATGGTTCATCCATTATATGGCCATACATAATATAGTTGGCAAAATTGAATTCATGTGTGACACGTGTTCGAATATTTGTGGGGTGAATGTCATCCCTCTCCTAAAACATTTTTTAAAACCAAGGGCAAATTGAGAACATCCAAAAAGTTCCACTTTGGAAATCGTAGGTGACTGTGTTTAATTTGCCATATGCAAAAACTATTTTTGATTGACTATTTCATTTCGAAAGGAGATCCAATGACATCAATCTTGTGGCAATGGGCTCGAACGTGTGACCCATTTTTGGTAAACTTGGGGAGACATACCATACCACGTATGCAATTTTTTTTGCCAAACCAACATTGGTCGATGAGCGAAATTTGCCAATTGCCAAATATTTGCCACTGAATTGAACCTTGCTTCCAGGAGTGAAGCATTGAGGGAAAAATATTTATAGAAATTTACTTCTAATTGGAGACAGCCTAGTTTGAAAATTTTAACCAAAATAGGGTGATGGTCTGAAAGAGAGTGGGGTAGAACTCTAATAGGATTGTCATTAGGGGGTCTGATACAAGTGAAGAGATCTTTATTAAAGTAGATTGTATATAGTCTAGAGTAGATTCTCTTATCCCCTTTCTAAAAGTTAGACCAGGTGAACCAAATGCCTTTAGATTGTTGCCTTAACTCGATAAGAAGGTTAATGAGATTGAGCTTGTTCAATTCCAAAAGTAATGCTCATTGCCTTTTCATTCAAACTTTAGACCACCAAACTTTTCTTGGGACCTCTCCACCATATTAAAGTCACTAGCCAGAATCCATTAAAGAGGTTAACCATTGTTACAACTTAATTATGCCTGGATGGTCATTAGGAGCATAAACATAACATATTCCAAACTCAAAATCATTAATCTTGAAGGAAACAAAAGAAGATCTATTACAAGGGGAGTTACCCCTCTAGTTGATACTCTTCTTCCATTTAAGACCTACTAAGATAGATGTACCTTGCTTTCCTTTAGAGTGCTTGGTAGAGAATGTAACAACATCCTTCAAAATATATTCTAGAGCAATCTTAAGATCAAATCCTATAACTTTGACTTCTTGTAGCAGAATGACATCAATATCTTGTGCCCAGTTTAGGAATCTTTTAACAATATATTTCCTATTAGATTACTCTAGTCCTCTGACATTCCAAAATGAAAATTTCAATTTATCCATGGACATTCTTATTTATCACTCTCCATGGGCATTTGAAACTCCTTGAAGTAGTTAGGCATTTTGGTTGTAGCCATTTCATAGGGCTTGGTGTTTCCACTCATTAAGGAGGACTTGACTCTCTTCCTCCTAACCACTTCTTCATTATCCAAAATGATATGTTCATTCTTTTAATGTTTTTTCTTTTCCTTCTTCTTCTCTGTAATGAATACAAACATGCCTTCTTCTACTACAATGACTACCTCAGAGCCTTCCCCTGTTCCATTCTATGGAGAGACAACAATTTGTATTTGCTCTACTATGCAATTACCCCCCTAACTGGAATGAGAGGGATTTTTATTTTTACTGTGGGAAATATTAGATAAATCTTCTCCCTCAACATGGCCATACATGACATGGGCAACTGGGATGATAATAACTGAGTAATCATGGAGCCTTTCTTCCTCACTAAGGCAATCCAACGTTTGGATGATAGGAGCTTTATAAGCACTCACCTCTTCAACCTCTGCAACATAATTCTCATGGGGGAAACTAGTACAAGAGAAGCAACCTATTCTCTACCCTAGATTGGAATAGAGAATGAATTCAAAATAGGTATAGAGGAGATATTGCCAACTTTCTCAGCTCTTTCTTTCAAGGTTCACAAAGCAAATTGTTGGGCATTGAGTGGGCAAGAGTTGCAAGTGGGAGATTTGGGGCCAAGACCAAAATCTACAGATTGGAGATCCAAAAGAGATGCAAGACCTTCCAAAGATGAAGGTAAATTTGACACCATGGGGTTAGTTGTTGGTTTGACAAACTAGTCTTTCAACTTATCAAGGGAGGCTCTAATATTTTTCAGATTTTTTCAACCATTACAACACCTCATGGTTGAGAGAAATTTTTTTTAATTTCGAACGAGATGGAATAATAACAGATTTGACTTTGGGTGGAAGTTTAGGGGGAGCTAACACATTCTAGTGTTGATTTTTTTGCAAGGAGAGGGCACACCTTCCTCCTATGCCCCTCTCTCCTACATAAATAACAAGCATTAAGACCTCCCATGTACGCAATATAGAAAAAGATGGGTGAATCCCCAACATCTAAGCAAATGTTATCCAAGGCTTCCTTACCAAGATAGATAGAAATAAGAACTCTAACATTTGTATTTGGAATTAGGGTGTTTGATAAATCAATTTTAAGGACTCTACTAATTGGTTCGAGCAATTGTGGGATAAAATTCCAAGCACAGGGTGGTAGGTTACTAATCATTATCCATCTGGGGCTAGTGAGAGCCACAATTTCTTCATTAACTGATTCAACCAACCACAAAAATACCCTAAATTCTGCATTGCCAACTTTCTAGAATTATTTTTCTACAACTTTGTTTTGGGAGTTAGGGTTAGAGAAAATAAAAATGAACAAACCCCTTTGCACCATATGACAGAAAGAGAAGTGATGCCTTAATTTATGCCCCCGCACCCTCTAAAACCAATCATTCAAGAAATTCATTGATGACATTTTGAGCGGGATCCATAGCATCAAAAAAATAGTGGTGATCTTAAGTCTATACTAATTTAGGATTTTTGGTTGCTTCAACTCATCTAGCCATCTTGATGTAAAGATTGAGCTTGCACTAGACAAAGGTCACAACTTCAATCAACTTTGAAAGCTAGATTTGAATGAAATCAACAATTTTAGGTCAAAGGGGAATGCTTCAATAGAGGTTTTCGTCCCTATTTAAACCAAAAAAAAATTGCAATCATCATCCCCAAAAATTATGCATGCCTCTTAGTTGCTAATGCCAAAATTTATACTTGTTGATAAAAAATGGGAGTCCACACTAGCCATAGAAGCAATTTTATTTTTGTTCTTTATTGATATTTTAGACTTATATAATGAAAAATATATTTTGTATTTCTACAAGAACAAATAGTGTTGAAAAACACCTTTCTCTTCTAGCTTTGAAGTTGAAGTCAGCTCCAGGTAGCAATAGACAACATTTGGCAGGCATAAAAAGAATACATGCTTTGTCAAATATAAAGTGATTTAATGAAATATTATATTGTCTGATACTATTGATCAAAACTAGACTTTAAGATTGTAGCTCCCTTATATGGTCCTCCAATTTTAGTAAAAATTACAAAAGACTTCCAAAACCATTTGAAGATATAAGCAAATTTTCAAAATTTAAGATATCTTCCCCACCTTTGCCCAAATTGTAGCTTTTATCTCATTTGATAAATTCTATGTATATAATAATGCAATGTAGAAGATAAACCATGTACCTCACACAATGTTTAAAAGCCAAGATGACTTATTCAATATTTGCAAAAATATAAAAAACCCTAATGTAGGGTAATGCAATACAATATACATTGTGAAATTGGTTCAATATATCACAATCACGGTGTCATACTAGGCACACCTCCTTTTAACACCTTCTTTTAACATAATCATTTTTTTTAATAGGCCGACTAGTAATGTAAGGGGCAAAGCCAATGACAACTTGTATCACCTAAAATAATAATGACACAAATTTTCACATGACCAATGTAAACAACTTAGGTGATGTACCACCACATCCACCTAAATACATTACAATATCATATCCATAAGTACACAACAAGATGTTAGTATGCTTCATGAATGTGAGAAATGGCTTTAAAAAATGATATTTATCTTGTATTCCGTTTGACTTATTTCCCTAATTATATTCCTATTATATTCCTCTATAAACAACATAAAGTGGGAGTGGGGATCTCACATTGTTTTTACTTTTTACTATATTCCTTTTTTTTTGGTTGGTAAAGTTTATATTTTATTAGTTTATAATATGAGATTGCATTTGTATGGTATCAAAATAAAATTACCTTGAAAGGTTATAAATCATCTCTAATCACCTATGTTGATAGTGTTGTAGTTCAAGAAGACAATACAAATGTGCATTGAATGACATCTCAAAGAAAATAAATTACTTTTATTTGATATTCACAATATTTCAGATTGTCACCAACAACTCTTGTCCCTCACATTTCCTTTATCTTTGGTGCACATTATATGAATGATAATGGAAAAATGACATTGACTCTGTTTAACTACAAGGTAAAATGGGCTTCTCCATGCTTTGGGTCACGTTCCTTTGTTGTTTGAAACTTTTATTTCAAAGGTCTTCATTGAAATTTCTAATTTCTTTGCCATGAACAATATCACTAGTCTTTTAGAACCATGTTATACTAAATGTTGTTCACTTTCAAGAATGATTATTTTGAAAGAATTGCTAAATTTTCTTTTTGTTATGAAGAGATGCCTTTTATTTATTTATTTCAGGCAATATATTATAAACATGGACACACACACACACACACACACACACACACATTTTGGGTATTTTTGTTTACCTTTTTCGAAAGAGATAATACAATCACTAAACTTTTGAAAACCTCTTACCCCATCTCAAGGGCTATAGTTCTCAATTTTTTCCTTAAAATTAATTTAGTTGCTTTGACTCGTTGTTTGGATTTTAAATGATAGACTATAAATATAGATAGTCAAGGACGGGAAGAAAGAGATTCCTTCATAGATTTGAGATGCCCACCTTAAATTTGTCTAGATAAAGAACATTTATCAATGGAAAATTGTACTTATTGAAGCTAAACCTACGCTGATCACAAACAATACCAAGAAATTCTTGAAGGTAAAAAGTTAAAATATATTTTTATTCTCAAAATTTGGATCTTCTAATAGTTCTAGACATCAGATCTTGATCTTGATGGTGTAATTATTTTCTTCAATGTTCTAGATAATATTCTATAATCCATAAATGAGACAAGAGTAAGGAAAAAAATTAAAATCTTCAAAATATTTTACGTCCAATTCTATGATCTATTAAGAATATAGAAAAACACAAGGAAAATAAAGAAATTTTCCTAAATTCATATGTCATCTTTAACCGGGGTGCACTCTTGAAGGAGGGCGTCATAGTGGGTGTTGATGGCATTGCACTTTTGCTCGAGAATAGTTTAATAATTTTTGAGTTGCTCGGTTTTCCATCTAGGTCACTTGTTCCGAAATCACACAATAATTTATTTGATTTGTAAGCCTATTGTTCTTGCCACGTTCATTTGTTTCTCTCATTATCCAATTTTTTGCCTCCCTCAAAACATTTCTCTAATGCCTCCTCTCATTCCAATGCCAAATTTGTCTTCTTACCCGTAGATTCATCTAAAGGACCATCATCTTCGCATAAATGATCATTTGAAAGATTTTTGTACACAGTGGCAATCATTGATCTATTTCCTGTGTTTTTAGGAGATTCATACTCTCCTACAAATAAATGGCCTACAAATACACCAAAAATATCAGGTTAGTATTATTTAAGATGATTTATCTAAACAAGTTCAAATTTAGAGTGTTGTTGAAGTTGAAAAATTTAAAATCAATCAGACAAACAATTGATCCACATTGAAATCACATTTATGGAGATGACTAAAAAATCATGGGTGATAAAGATTGATCATAGAGACACATTAGATGGACAACTTGCTGTAATACTTAAATATCTGAGTGAATTTAGGTATGAATTATGATGTTAGTATGATTTGCAATAAGCTAGCTAAATAGGTTCAAGTTTAGAATGCCTTGTTTATGTTGAAATCTATAGAGACCTAAAATCAATCAAATATTCAATCTACCAACTTGAACTCACATTGGTGAATGTGAAAGAAAAAATCATAGTAAAGTTATAAGCTTGTGAGCATCCCAACTTAGATAAACAAATTAAAAGAAATTGTAGTGGGTATCACTAAAAAATATTAGTCACTTTCCATTTATAAAGGTCAGTTACTATAAATCTTTTATTTCCCCCAGCTTTTAAGCATCTTAGAAATGATATTCATGCTGATAATCAACAATTAGAATTAATATATTGAAGCATCTTACTAAAGAGGGGGTATGGTAAATGCCGCTCAATTGCAACAACTCTAGTTTTAACAAAGATTGCATGTCTTTAGTTTATGTAAAGAAAATCTGTTAGAGCAAAAAAAATGAAGTAGCCCATAAAATTGTTATACATTGGGAACATGGGAATCATTGCATACTCACTACGTAATATATTAATGATCTGGAGAAGTGCAGTTGAGGGTACCTTGAGACAACACACTACAACTCTTGGAATTAAGACTAAGATGAGATGTAAGCTAACTGTTGCCATCACATTGTGCAATGACTTCATTAACATTGCACAACCTAACTCTGCAGGCAACCTACACCAAAACAAATTGCAAGACAAAAAGCCTAAACCTTATGTATTGCCTCTATACAATCTCCTAACCTTTGATTTTACTTACATTAAACATTAAGATCTAAACAATCCTGATGTTTTTGCATCAAACCTTAAATCTAAACCCTAAATATTTGGAACATAATCACCTCAAATCTAGAACTTTTAAGCATAATCAACTTAAATCCTAAATACTTTAAATGTACTCACATCGAAATTCAAATTCCATATCTCAAACAACTTGAATATGTTCAAATAAAAAAATAACAGATTAAATATATTCATATTGAACTTGAAACACTTTGAATATATTCACATTGCAACTTAAACCCTGGACAAAAAAAACTAGCAATTTAAACTCTAAACAAGTCTAACATCAAATATATCTTCCACAATCTGAAATATTTTTTTAAAGTGTGTGAAAATAGAACTACAACAGTTTGAATGATAACCATTAATGGCGTATAATTTCTACGGTATTAATTTGTCTAACAAGTGCCACAAGATCAATTTCTACATCCAAAGCGTCTCACCCCAAGTTAGATTTCAACACAACTTGAAAAAGCAAAAACTAAACCCTAGGCCAAAAATATTATCATTTTTCCAAGAGAACAACGTACCGTTGAAGTTAACCTTGAATAAGAATGAAAGAGTATTGCAAAATTGAACTATCTTTCCCCGTGTATTTTACAGAAACAAACTCTATTGGCAAACTTAGTAGGGCAACCACTTGCATCTACGACTACTTTTAGTGAATGAAATGCGAGCTTCACAGACCTTGCAAAAGTTTCACAACCAACCACCATTAACATGCATTGAACCTCTGAGAAATGATTAGTAGATTGCACCGTTGGGTTTGCCAGGAACTTACAGAGGCTAGATTTTATTTTAACCTCAATTATTGAAAAATTGGTATTTGAGATTTGGAGTATAAGGCTGGGGTCCCATGGGCAACCACTTCCTTAAAAATAGAGAAGGTGCTGCATATTTAGAAGGAAGCGGTCCCATGAATTTTTTAATTGAATCCTTTAAAAAAAACTAACTTCTGAAATAAAGGAATCTAGTTGTCTCATAAATTTTAAAAATAAAGAGATTAATTCATTTTGGTGGGAAGTTGAAGAGCTTTTTGACAAATGACAAAATCCTTCCCTAAGCTAGTGGGGCTAATTCCAACCCCACCTCATTTTCACCCCTGTAAACTGAGAAGACTAAAAAGTCGAAGCTCCTATTTTATAGGAAAAGATTCTAAATAAACCTTTAAGCCCCACTTAAAATGTTATCATGGGGTCACCCACTCCACAAAATTAGAGCACAAACCCCTCCCATGGGACCCCTACCTAATTGTTTCATTATAAAAGTTAATAATAATGTGAAATAATAACAAAAGTTCCATTTCATATGACACTTGCCATCTTGAACTAGTGTCTAGTTAGAAGTTCATGCAAAGGACGTATAAAAAGTAAACACGCAAATGTTGGTGATATGTATCGTTTGAAAAATGCCATTTGTCCAATCTGAAATCACCAAGCCCCTGATATATTTTTCACAATATTTTGATGATAAAAAGAAAAAGACTACTAGGAAAATTACTAACAACCAATAAAATAAAAGAAATTAAAAACTTTACTAACACTTTAATACATAAATTTTCAAGACCATATATTTAAGCAATATCATACAATTCCCAAATTGTACAGTTTCCAAAGAACAAATTAATGGTAAAATAACAATCGAAAATTATAGTCTCCTACCTAATAATATGAACTAATAAATTTTAAAAATGAAAACTTTGAAAAAAATAGTGAACATATTTTAATTATAGATATTGGATTGATGCTTTGAGTTTTAATTGATTTGGTTGTACTAATAATAATTGACAAAAAAACCATAGAATATTTTTTTTAAAAATTGCCACCTAACGTCTAACAGTTATTGTTTTTTATACAAAAAAATATGTAGTTAAATATAGTAGAGCAAACGACCGCCAAGTGAAGAAGGGGAGAGAACAAAACGGATTGTTGCCCTCTTGATTTCCTTCCTCATCAGAAAAGAAGCAAAGCAAACGGTAAAAATGCCCAAACGAACGACACACACATATTCCAGCGAGGATGCTGCACCGGATGGCCCTGACTCGGATCTTTATGTCTATTACTGCAAGCACTGCGGTGCTCATGTACTCATTACAGGTATCTTTCTCTACATTTTTTTGTTCTACTTTAGCACACACAATCAGTATTGTAAACTCCGGCAGCTTTGAAGATGTGGGCGTCAAGTCATTTTGTAAACCATTATTTGCGCTCATGTATTATGGATTTGAAACCCCAGATGCTAAACTTGGTAATAGTTTAAGATGTCTGTGAATCGTCTTCTTGAAAATTTGGAGCCTTTCCCAATCTAATAATGATAGCGAATTCTCTGGGCAATTCATATCTGCCCGAGTCAAATTTCGAATTTTGTAAGTGAATCTGTTATGGGTCGAGTCAAGAATATTTTCCAGAGGTTAAAATGTGGAATTTAGTCCACGTTTTAGTTATGGTGAAGACTAGTTTCGATGGTTTCCTGCGGAGAAAGATGTTGATCAGAGTTTTGAAGGTGTTGATTGATTGGGAAGATGTATGCAAATTTAATTTTGGTAGAAATCAAGATATCCACATTGACCTCCATTCATGGGATGTCGAGGTATTGATGGGGCCTATGGAAGTGAATGTGAGGGCCTTTCAGGGTTGCCAGCATGCGAAACATCCATATTTGGAACTATCCTTCGACAGTACGGAATGGCAAGTATCGTTCGACGGATTGGAAACAATTTCTTTACATAACTTCGACCGTGGACTTTCCTCAGACGTGCCACAATGCTCGAATATCCTATCGTTCTTATTGATAAGGAAACTGTGTTGCTGGTATTGACAAACCTCAGACCCATCATTACCTGCGAAGGCCTATAATTCTTTCTTCATAAATAAACTAGCGTGCCCCCGTCGGCAATCCTTGTCTCCATTATAGTGTATAGATACCTTTAACTTCCTTTTCATAAGTGAATTAGCATGCTCACGTGAACTATATTCAGATCTACCACAGTGCATGACGCTCCTTACCTTCTTATTCATCACTGAATTAGCATAATGAAATGGGCACCGATCAGACACCCCAGAGGACATAGACCCATGGCTTCATTCATTATTAAACTTGCAGGGGAACTGCCATCTCGGAGATGGGTGAAGGTTTTTCTGGCCCCAGCTGAAAGGAAGGAAGACGAATAAGAAAATGGATTAATCAGATCAGCAAGAAATTCAATTTTGGTGGGATAGCTCGAAAAATAGATACTATCCATTCAATCAAAATGCCAAACAATAAGGGTATTAGGCTATTAGCTCTACTTTGGATTCCTGTTGTTCTTAAGATCAGCTTGGAGTTTGACGTTGACATGAAAATGAGGTTCTACAAGATATTTGTTAACGCTGCATGGAAATGCCAATGCAGTTCTGAAACTGGAGTTTACAAGTTGAAATTGAATTACCATTAGTTTTGACAAATAACTAAAACCTGTCAGCTTGTCAGATGTATATATCTAGGATTAATAATTTAATAAAATAATAGGCAACAGGAGCATCCAAAAAGGGAAAGGCAGCTCCTCAAGCAAAACAAGAAATAAATTCAATTCGTATAAAAGTTGGAAAGTGTTATTTGTTTATGAAGAGATGTGATGCACGTGGGATCAATGCAAATGCAGTTGAATGAATATACTGTTAGTTGCTAATAATGATTCTGCACTAACAGTGAGCATGGGAGAGCGAGGGACGAAATTGAGCTAAATTGGAATCCAAATATGTGAATTGGGATGGTAATGTCAGCAGACATAATTTCACTTCTAAATCTGAAATGGATTTTCAACATATGCTGGGAACATTACTCTGTTTTTGAACGTTGAAATCTTTTCTTTTGAATACAAATACCTCCCAAATACAAGTAAAATGGATAAACAAGTAAGAAACAATTTAGTGATGCATACACACAAATATGGGATTTTGTAGAAGGGTAATTTGTGTTGTTTTCCTTGTTATTTTTAAATAATTAAATTCACCTATTCGCATAATCCGCAAAAACCTTTTTCTTTAGTGAGGAATCTGTACTCCTCCTATGTGATTTCATTTAGGTTATTTATGGTTACCAGATCTCAATAATGGTAAACAAACACTCTATTAATACCAAATTATAAAATTACTCATTGATGGTCAATAGATTTTCATTTGGGTATATTACCATTCTTAGGTTAGTATTTGTTGGCAATATTAGAATCTCATAGCTGGGATCCCAGTACACACGGACTTGTACATGACCATAATTTGGTAAGTGTTACATTTTTGGCAAGATTTAAATCTTATATCTGGGATTCCAGTGCTTATAATCTCTGCCTTGCATGTAAGCATTATTCAATATTTAATAGTTTTCAACTTTCTCAGTCTTATGTACTTTCTGTTTAATCTTTATTTGCCTTTTCAATTGTCCAGTCCATTCAAATTTGCCCCTGCGTATTTCTGGTTATCCAAAATAGTCACCATTCTAGTGCTATTTTAGTTATGATCCAAGTGGAAAATGCTTTCAAATGGTTGATCAACTGGAATAAATCTTGAATGCTGTTATTTTTTGATCAACGCTGCGGTGAGAGCCAGACATATTCTGAAGGTCTATTTAGATTTCAATTTTACAGTTGCAAAAGAGATAATTAACAATAATGTGGCAGATCTGATGCTTATGCATTTAAGCAAATCGTTGGTGTCGTAATTTGTCACCCTTTTTAATTCATGTGAGTTATTAGTGTATCTTTATGTTTCTTATGGTATTCTAGCCTGGGTTGTAATTCCATTTCTGTTTATTTGAAGATTTGAAACTTCTGTACATCATGGTTCTATATTATTAAGTGAAATATTTACAATCTTCTTATGGAGGTGGGCATTTGTTTTATGATATTTCCAGATACTCAATTACAGAAAATGCCAAAAAGAAAGACAGATAAAGCATATGTTCTTGACAAAAAGCAACATCTGGCAAGGCTTAATATTGCTGAATCAGGCAAATTTCTTTTGAAACGGTATGCAGTCTCTATCTTCTCCTTAGAATACCGAATTGGAAACAATTCTTCCCATTTCTAATCATATCCAAGAAATAGAAACAAGTGGAGTAGGTTGTTTGTGCTTATGTGATGACATGTTTTTGCTTCTTATATCTCTGTTGAAGCTAATTATGTGAATAGACATTACCTATAGTGGCAGCAAGGGGAAGAAGCATCTGATGACATGGCTGCGAAAGAAAAACTATTGTCATACCTCCGACAATGATAAGATAGCAATCTTTATTAAATGAGATTGCAGTCTTTAAAGATCAGATTGTGGCATTTATATCAGTTAAAAATTTGGGCAGAAAGATCAGAAGTAATTAGAAATTAAATGAATGAAGGACTGACTAGGATTAATAGAACAACAATTTAGTCAAAGGCTGACTAGATTAAGGAAATTATCAGCAGTTTTCAAATGCCAGTAATTGATTTAAAGGAAGGGCGTCTAGAATTAGTTTCCTAAAAACATGCAAGGAAAATTAATTAAATAAGGCAGAACAACAGTTATTAAAAGCAGCAATTAGGATGGGATTGTGCACAATAGAGATGACCCTTGAAATGGATATTTCTTTTCAAAGGGATGGGTCTTTTCAATTAGATAGGAAATGATAAAAGATGGAAGAGGAGAGGACTTGTAGAGCTATATTGGAGACTTGGAGCATAAGCAGTGGATCGGATAGATATAATGTTATAAACAGATGACCTGTGCATTAACAAGTATTTGGTATGCCTTAGGGATAATGTTATTATGTAAGATGTTACTAAACCATTTAAATATATTATGTTTTATAATTAATAGATAAGTTTATCTATTCATTAGTCCCTCAAGCATTCATACATGAATGGAGGGAAATATGTGGGGAGAGGCAGTAGACCAGTTCCCCCAAATTAAGTAGGCCACTTCAAGTGGACAGAATTATCTTTGTTGGATGTTCTTGCCATTTGTGGGCCAAGGGGCAAGTTGTCCGCTTGCTTTTGGGCTTAATTGGGCTGAACAGTCTTCCTCAATAACCTTGGTGTTTATGTGAGTTTTGTGACCACCCCAATGTGCAAGATACACTACTAAGTATCCAATTCTCTTTTGAACAATAAAACTCCAAATGCTAAACAATGTATCAATTGTGTGATCAATTGAAGTGAACCCAAGGTTTACAACATGTACATGTGACTTAGTATTGGACACAACTTAGTTTTAGTGTTGTGTTTTGCTAGTAATCCCAAAGGGACTTATGCTATTTATTTTTAGACAATCTCAAATTTGAATGATTTAGCAATGTGAATTCTTCAACTACTTCTAATGAGGATTTGAAATAAAGTGCAAATAGGATATGGGTTTAGAAATCTAAGCTACTATAGCTCTAAATCTATCAATGCAAGAGACTATTGACGATGAGATGAAGCTAAACCAATTGTTATTTTGCCAACTTAAGTAACTACGCAAGAGAAGGTGCTAACACCTAAGGGTGTGGATGATTTTCAAAATGCTTATACACATCAAAACCATAGAATATTCAAATGAATGAGCATGAAGCAATTGAAGTTTAGTGCTTTGCAATGAGTTTGATTTAACCTTGCAATGCTACTTGCAATCAACATGTACCAAAAGACATAGTTGACAAACTCGAATTTGCTTTGGGCTCAGCAACCTAAAAAATTGTACTCAGACTCAGACTTGGTAAAACTCAGGAAAGGACTTGACAAAAGAAATAAACCATATTTTACAAAAAGAAGAAGATATTAATGCGTTTAGAGAACATAAGAGTCATAATTGAAACATTTTACGTGTCATATGATCTCCAAACATTCATAAGTTTTAGACTTTAAAATGTATAACAGCAGCATAAGTTTATAAATGTTTACACATTACCTAAATCTCTTATTTCGCTTTCATGTTATATCCTCACCTTCTTCAAACCCTACAAACCTGTTTTGAGCAATAACAAAACATAAAAGTGATGAAAACTGTTGATGTTTGTAGCTGCAGGAGATATCCTATTACTTTCATGATGCTCTTTCATAGACACATGTTTGGAAGTATGAAAAGACATGCAACATGCCAAGAGACGTGCATTTGAAATATGAAGAGACTTGCATTTGGAAAATGAAGAGACTTTTAGTTATGATATGAAAAGTCTGTCAAATCAAGATATATATGATGCTTTGTGTGATAAATGTTGTATTCAATTGAAAGCATTGTACTCAGGCCTCAATTATTTATTAAAAGAGATTTATTTTTGGTGTGGCTGGGTTTTCCCCTCAAGTTGGAGGGTTTTCCCAGGATAATTTGTTGTGTCTTTCTGTGTGTTAGTGTTCTTTTTATTGTTTATTGCTATTTATCTTTATTTCTTTTGTTCATTAGTTTGTATGTCTGTTGTAGATTGTAATGAGTATTTTGTAGGCAATCTTTATCTGTTGAATTTTGTAGGAGCGTAGAGATCATTGACCTCCGACGATGCATGGTTCACATTTATTAGTGGTTTCTTTGGTTGTTTTTATTTATCTGAGCAAACTTTTATGGTTCATTTTGTACCTCTTCTTTATCTCAGTTTTGGCTCTGCTCCAGTGTATTCACATCTCTTGCCTCGCGGAAAGTTTGTCTCTCTGTGCGTATCTTCTCTTTCTATTTTGCGACTATCTTTTGTTCATACTCTTTGCTATGCCGTCTATCGATGTGGACTCTTAATTGCTGATGGAGAGTTCATTTAAGATGTTCTCTTTGTTATTATCAGTGTTGTCATCAGTTCTCTTCCTCATGTTGTCTTTGGGTACTCAATCCTTCACATCTGGCACTTCTTGTTGTATCGTTTTATATTGGAGATTGCCATGTGGTGCAACGCTCTTTCATTTTGATCTTGATTCTCCTTGCCTCTCTTTGTGCGTCAGTTGGAATTTTTGGTAGTTTTTGATAAAAGTTAAGTTGGGAGCATTAAATTATAGCATGTATGCAACGTCTTCAATGGTGCATGTTTTGATGAGAATGATATTCTATGTTCTCTTCAAAGCTCTTGGTTCATCTTCAACAACGAGTATTTTTCGAAAGATCTTAGCAGTATTATAATAATGGTTGTAGATAGTTTGATTGTGCTCTGTGTGTGAACAATGCTTTGAGATCCTTTCTATATTGTACTGTGTGTATATCTGCATATTATTGCAGAACATCTTTTTTTTTAATATGATCATAGTATGATCATTGAATCTAAGGTGTTAAAGAGCGCAGAAAAGGAAATCAGGGGTATGTGTGCATCCTAAACCATGACAATGGAGAAGATGAGAATACACATCGAAAGAAATCCTTTTTAGACTTGCCTTTCACAGCTCAAAGTGACATCCTGGTCCAAGTGGGGATGCCCTCCAAGTAAGTTTTCATGGATTTATACAACTAAGGAGGTGTGTTATCTGGAAGTGTACCTAGATGGCTACAATAATATGTTGAGATTGGACCTAGAGATTTGGTAGTTTTCCCCAAAGGCATGAAGTGTACTTGGTATGTTTCTGAAGCCGTTGATAATTATTATACTAATGATTGAACTCACTCGAGCACCAAACTTGCCTAATAGATCATTATTGCCATATTACCCACTGCACATTGACTCACTCTTTGTTTCACACATCTCTATGTTATGACCACATTCAGTTTAGCGAGTGCTATGAGCATTATATGAATGCTGATCTGCGTTTATTGTTCAATATTGTTAAAAGAGATTATTGTATATGAAATGTCCCTTTCTCTGGTTTTCTATGATATTTCAAGCCTCAAATCAGATCTTTAAAATCAAACAACCAATATTTCAAAGATCCACCAATTTCTCAATAAACCCCAAATTGGGTATGCCAGAAATAGTACCAAAAGCTTCATAGCTTCACCTATTATTAATAAATCTGAAAGTGGACATTTTTACAGAAATTTGAGCAGCATAACAGCCTATAAAATGACATTTCCAGATCTGTATAACATGCACACAATAGCTCCCAAACGGAGGACAAAACAATGCTCATCGGGCTCTCGAAAATAGCACAAAATAGCTCGGAATCACCACAAAAACTTAATAATCTATCACAGAAGTATAATCATATCCAAATACATATATTCAGCTTTATTTTAACATTTAAAAGTCTGAAATACAGCAGCAACCCAAAATGATATGAAATACTCAACTGGAAACACCAAACTCTTACAAAAAACACACCCGAAAATCCACAAATCTGCACTATTCAGCACAAAGGCAAACTCTGCATGAGCATGCACATGGAATGGCTTCAAACTCCCGTCCTTAGCCTTCTTGGAAACCTGCAAACTCCCGTTCTTGGGTCTCCTTCTCCACAGGTTTTGCAGCCTTTGAAGAACAACAAAGCAATGCGCAAAAATCAAGTTCTGGAATCAGTCCAAAATGCCTCCAAACCCCTTAAAAGAGGGCATAACCCTAACTCACGTCCAAGAGGGGTTAATAAAAAATATTTTAATAATAATCTTCATTTATTAGTCCATTAGCTTCTAAAGATTATCCCCTTTTTTCAAAACTTCACCTTTTTGGGCCTGCCTGCCTAGAAAAGATTATTATTTTTAATTATTTGAAAAGGGGACATGACAAGTCCTCCCCTTCCAAATATTGCTTGTCCTCAAGCAATGGCTGAACAATAAACCAATCAATCCACTTGGATCCCAAATGTAGTCATGAACTATACTATTGTCAATTAACACAGGCTCCTGCAATATCCTCTGCAATATAACCAAGAGGAATCCATAATCAAACTGACAATTACTGCTCAACCAAACTCCACAGTCACAACTTCCACAATAAAAAACCCACGAGACACAAACTCTTAGAACATCAAAACCCAAGTAAAGTGGACAAATCAAACTACCAACACAGTAAATACCATCAATGCATTCCACTGGCCTATACGGAATGTACAATCCAACTCTGCAACAATGGTGAATGCTTCCGAATGAAACTGTACCAAGTATGGAGAATCCACACACTGTACAACTCCTGCAGTCAACACAACTCTGTAGATCACCAACAACTGTCTCATAACCATAACTCCCATGCAGCCCTGATGGTGAAAAGCCATCACAAGATAAACAACAAGAATTGGAACCCAAACCAAATTTGCCTGCCATCAACTCCTCAACACAAGGATCAAATGCTAATTGATGTACATACCTTGCAATATAATGTTGATAAAAAAAACCAACCTCAGTCAACAGCTCACCATGAACAAGTGATACAACCCACTGTAACTGATCACCAGCTAAGTCAGGAGATGTCATAGCCAAAGGAGTAGAATCAATAACAACACCCGCTGAAGCATCACTCCGAAACTCCTGCTCTAAGTCACGTATTATCAAGCTGTCAACTGCAGAACCTATCGCCATGTCGTGCCCATCACAACTCTCATCCCGAGGCATCAAACTATCCCATAACTGATGATAAGCACTAGGAACCAAAGTACATCTCTGTATCATCATCTCATCAACATGGTCATCAAAGGTAAATTGATGAGCATACCTCACAATGTAATGCTGATAGAATGCGCCAATCTCAGTCAGTGGCTCAGACTGCAATCCAGATGTAACTAACTGCAATCGATCACTAACCAAGTTGGAACTGACTACTACCTCTAAAGACATCGCCAAGGGACTAGTATTACTAGCAGGAACCATGCCAACTATCGGCTCACCAACATCACACATGGTCTTTGATACAGCATCTCTAGTCTTCGTGCCATTAGTGCTAGAGGTCACCACCATGTCAGGCATACCACAACAATCTGCTACAGCACCCAACTCAACTGAACCTGACTCTAGTGGGGATGAACCCGATATGCCAATGTTAGTATCAAGGATGGATGCATCCCCATCTCCATTATCTTTGACAATCTCAACCATGGACATCCTCAGATCATCAGACACCACAGCTTGTGACTGTATAGAATCTAGTAAAGACTGTAGTTGCTCTAACTCCATGGTCACCTTAGCCAAATGAAACTGTGACTCCTTGAAAGCCAATTGTGTACTCTCAAGAATCTCAGAAGTCACCTCAAGCTGCTCAGTAAGCTCACTCACCTCATCTTCCTTGGCCAACAATGCATCATATGCTGTACTGCCCCACTCCATAAGATAATCTCTGTCGGCTACCAACTGCATATAATCCTGTCTCAGAATCTGGATAGCCTCCCATAAAGAGTGGAACTCTGTCAAGGAAAGATAATTGCCTCCCTGCTCATCACTAGTAGGAGAACCCCATCCATAAGCTGCTAACAATTGACGAGCAGCATCGAAATGTTGGCAAGCGATAGCAATGTCTCGCTCACTAACTCTCAACTAATTAGACACATGATGGCACTGGCTTGACTGTCTCCTACAAACCTCCTCTGATGCACTGTCTAAAGGAGTATCCTCAAAGTTACTAGTCTCTAGAGTATTACCATCCATATCCTGTGAATCAACTCTAAAGCTCATATCAACATACGAAGTATCAAAAACTGTAGCACTGTTGTCCAACTCCTTTGTACCCACGGAAACTAAGTCTTCAAAACTGCCCACTGCATCCTCCTGGATGTCATCAATGCCAATATGATCCTGGGACTCATCTGTACACACTGCCAAATATGAAAGATCATCAACACATTCTAGCAAGTATGGTCGATTGGATATATGAACAAAGCCCAACATCGGTGTATAAAAACTAATACCAACATCGGACAAGCTGCTGGCACAAGAAAAGACAACACCATGCAATCTCCTAATCAAATCCATGATAGCACCCAAACAAACACTGCTACCAAAAAGTGTTAAAGATCTCCAGTCAACTGAATCCCAAACGCCAATATAACAATCTCGAGTCCATATCTGTAAACTAGAATCAGCTGGTAACTCAAGAAAACTCCTCACCTGAGTAATATGACCAATACCAACTAACTCCACATACCTGTCATGATGAGATAATGAAGTCACAATACTGTCTTTGTTCACTTTCAACCGGCTGGACAAATCATGTGAAGTACTACCAACCTCAACCTCATGTGTCGAAGCATCTGTGCCTGGTACTCTTTCTCAGCAAAGTCATGAATGCTCAATGTTTGCTCATCTCTACTAGGTATCTCACCATCATGCACAACAACATCCTCATAATCATCATCTGAACCCACTACGCTGTAGTCACTACCTGTTGTAACTATACCATCCTGAATACCTGTGATATCACCCTTTAACGACTTGTATACAATTGTCTCAATTTGAGTATCAAGTTGACCATTACTATCAATCTGCGTAATATCCTTTCTCACTACCTCCTGTGGCAGAGTAGAATTTGAGACCTCTGCCTGGCTATAAGCTAGTTTCTCAAACTCCTCATGCAAGTTCTTGGTAATTGTGTCATCTGCCCTGTGAGAAAATCTGCCAAATAAAAATCCAGTTAACTTATCCACCTTAGTTGGGTCAGACATGTCATTCATTAGACGGTGGTGCTCAACCAACTGTTCAAACATGTCATGGCTTATTTTCCTAAGTTTATCTCGAATGTCTAAATAACCATCCTTTTTACTGTTCTTGACTCTGGATATCAATTGTCCAAGATCGTGTCCTTTGAGGCTCTGTACTATACCTGTCCATTCTGGATAAATTAGAGTGTAACTCCAATAGGTTATAACTTCTTCAAACACCAAGAACTAACATGCAATTGATTAGAAGTAGCATGCAACCATAGATTTTGACATGTAGCTGATTAGAAGCAACATGCAACCACCAAATTCACCAAGAACTAACATGCAAATGATTAGAAGTAGCATGCAACCATAGATTTTGACATGCAGCTGATTAGAAGCAACATGCAACTGCCAAATTCACCAAGAACTAACATGCAAATGATTAGAAGTAGCATGCAACCATAAATTTTGACATGCAAGATTTGGGTAGTTGTCAAAACTGACATGCAAACTTCTAGAAACCCTCAGGCTGGCAAGATCATAGCTCTGATACCACTGAAATGTCCCTTTCTCTGGTTTTCTATGATATTTCAAGCCTCAAATTAGATCTTTAAAATCAAACAACCAATATTTCAAAGATCCACCAATTTCTCAATAAACCCCAAATCGGGTATGCCAGAAATAGTACCAAAAGCTTCATAGCTTCACCTATTATTAATAAATCTGAAAGTGGACATTTTTACAGAAATTTGAGCAGCATAACAGCCTATAAAATGACATTTCCAGATCTGTATAACATGCACACGATAGCTCCCAAACGGAGGACAAAACAATGCTCATCGGGCTCCCGAAAATAGCACAAAATAGCCCGGAATCACCACAAAAACTTAATAATCTATCACAAAAGTATAATCATATCCAAATACATATATTCAACTCTATTTTAACATTTAAAAGTCTGAAATACAGCAGCAACCCAAACTGATATGAAATACTCAACTGGATATTAAGATAATATCTTATACTTTCTATAATAGTCAACTACTTGTCTGTAGTCCGTCTTTCAGTCTAGATAGGAATGTTTTCTATCCCGTCTCTTTTTTCTTCAGTCCAGATAGGAATCTTTCCTATCCTGTCTCTAGTTTTGTTTCTAATTCCGTCTTCAGTTTACGTTGTTTCTTTTAGAAACAACGTCCTTGTAATTCTTTATAAGGAACACATTTGTTCCTCTGTTAATCAATGAATCATCCAGAAATCTGTTAATCTGCCAACTCTGCTTGAATCTTGTAACATGGTATCAGAGCTATTACTTAAATTTTTTCGAAAAAATTTATAATTTCTTCGTGAAATTATTTGTTTAAATTTTTTCAAAATTTTTTCTGTTGAATTTCTCTAAAACCCGCTTAGGGTTTTCGGCCTAGAGAAATTCCCGAACTCGGGTCTGCCTGTGTTTGTTTAGCACACTCTAGCCCCATTCGTCCATGCACATCGATCCTTGAAGAAAAATTTGCCATTTTTTATCAAGAAATCTGAAGTTTTTTCAAGCTTTTTTCAGCTAGGGCCTTTTTTTTTCGAAACCCTAATTTTTGGGGTCGAAAAAATATTTTGTTTGCAGATTCTTGGTGGGTTTTTCGAGAGCTCAACTAGGTTGTCCGTTTTTTCTGGGTGCCTCGATTTTCGAACCAGCAGATCCAAAAAACGACAGCAGATTCCTTTTGGGTTTTTCGAGCTCTCTTCTGGGTCATTCTCTGATTCTTCTGGGCCTTTCGTACTTTTGCCTCGAAGAACGTGCCATGGCATCTCTGACAAATATTCTGCTCGAACATAATTCCAAATTCAATGGTCGCAATTATGGAACCTGGAAGCAGCACATCATCACAATCTTCGAATATCGAAACACCGATCAACTTGTTCTGGGTGTTACGTAGCGTCCGACTTCTCCGGGTCCTGATCAAGATACATGGGATCTGAACAATCGAGAGGCAGTAATGCTTCTCAAACTATCCGTAGCTGATGACCAGCTTTCTCAGATTCCATCCGGCAAGACAGCTGCCGAAATCTGGACACATCTAAAAGGTCTTCATGAGATTTCCGACAAGAGCAGAGCCTTTTGAATTTGTTTCTGTTTTTATGGGTTTGTTGATTTTCTCCTCAAAAATCATTTCAAATTGTCTGTAATAAGCAAGGTTGCGTGAGATTTTGGGTTTTACCCTTTTTTCCACAAAAATGAAGTTTTGTAATCTATTTTTGAGTCATAGCACTCTTCTGGCAAAGCTTCTTGGTTTCAACATTTTGTAGATCCAGGGAGGGTCTCAATTATCCCAGAATGTTTCGACATTCGTACGTTGACCATTAAGGGAGGGTATTAAGATAATATCTTATACTTTCTATAATCGTCAACTACTTGTCTGTAGTCCGTCTTTCAGTCTAGATAGGAATGTTTCCTATCCTGTCTCTTTTTTCTTCAGTCCAGATAGGAATGTTTCCTATCCTGTCTCTAGTTTTGTTTCTAATTCCGTCTTCAGTCTACGTTGTTTCTTTTAGAAACAACATCCTTGTAATTCTTTATAAGGAACACACTTGTTCCTCTGTTAATCAATGAATCATCCGGAAATCTGTTAATCTGCCAACTCTTCTTGAATCTTGTAACACTGGAAACACCAAACTCTTACAAAAAACACACCCGAAAACCCACAAATCTGCACTGTTCAGCACAAAGGCAAACTCTGCATGAGCATGCACATGGAATGGCTTCAAACTCCCGTCCTTAGCCTTCCTGGAAACCTGCAAACTCCTGTTCTTGGGTCTCCTTCTCCACAGGTTTGGCAGCCTCTGAAGAACAACAAAGCAATGCGCAAAAATCAAGTTCTGGAATCAGCCCAAAATGCCTCCAAACCCTTTAAAAGAGGGCATAACCCTAACTCACGTCCAAGAGGGGTTAATAAAAAATATTTTAATAATAATCTTCATTTATTAGTCCATTAGCTTCCAAAGATTATCCCCTTTTTCCAAAACTTCACCTTTTTGGGCCTGCCTGCCTAGAAAAGATTATTATTTTTAATTATTTGAAAAGGGGACATGATAGTATATACATATTTGTGTGCTTGCTGAGATCCTTCTCGAGGAAGATTAGACTACACAGAGATAAGTATTCTATGATTATACCTTTGAATATTGATCATGAATTTTTGTTATAACACCGAGAATAGTGTATGCTTTTAGCATTGATCTCTATATGTCTCTCCATGATAAGTTCAGTCTATGAATTATTAGTAATCTCTCTTAGTTGCAGGATATGTATTGAGAAGTAATGGGATGATGATAGATTACATGCAAAGTCATGCAATTTGTAGAAATGAACACGGGACTGCTTGCAGTCATGTGATTGAATTGGTGATACATATCTTCACTAAAGAGGAAGATCATAAACAGGTTTTTATTATGATTAGTTTCTTTCAAGAGTAAGAAATGATATTCTGAGGGAGGTTGCGTGGTAGAGGGAGCTTGTGTGGTAGAGGAAGAATACAAAAGCTCCTTGTTTGTTCAAACTTGGAATCAACCCTCTTATTGTGATAATCAATGCAGTGAGAATGCTTCCCTTGCTAAGAGGGAGTCTTCGTTGATAGAGAATTTGAACCATTCGTATGCATGTTAACGAGTTCTCTATGAGGAAGAAGTTTGAGGTGAAATCCCTTGTTAATGAGTTCTTTGCTAGAGAAGTTCAAGGTGGAATCCCTTGTTAATGAGTTCTTCTTTGCAATACAAGTTTGAGGTGAAATCCGTTGTTAGCGAGTTCTCTGCGGGAGACGTTCAATGCAAGAGAAGTTTGAGGTGAAATCCTTTATTCTACCCTCTACGAGTAGGTATGGTGGAATCCACTCTCTGCGAGTAGGCATGGTGGAGATGCATTCTTCTCTGGGAAAAGTTTGAGGTGAAATTCTACGTTCCACTCTTTGCGAGTAGGCATGGCAGATCCACCATCTATGAGTAGGCATGGGGGAAGTCATGTGTGAGATTCCATGACTTATTTTTTTGTACATGGAATAACTTGATTAGTTGAACTAGTACATGTCATTTCAAATTGAGGCAGCACCAACTCATCTCCACGACGTACAATTGATCAGTTGAACTAGTACATGTCAAATTGGAATCCTCTAATTGGTTGGGGATGAGTTGGTGCCACCTCAACATGTTTATCCCGCAATCTTTGTTTCAACTCCACTTCTTCATCCTCTTTGTTATGAAAGTCTTCTTATTGACATGTTCTTGAAATTGTTTTTGTCTTGATGTCTTGACCTTGATCCTTCTGCGTGACTTGAACTTATTAATCCTCATCTTCCCTTGCTTGGGCTTGATCACAATGTTGTCACTTGCATTGTTTGTTCATTGTCCTCTTCCATGCAATTATCTTGTCTTTGAATTTGGTTTGTACCTTGACTTCCCTTATTCCTTGAGATGTGTATATTTGCAATTCGATAATTCCCTTGATTTAGATTTCCAACAAATTTGGATGTACAACATTGATCATCACATCAGTGATAACTTTTTCCTTCATGTTGCCCTTGGATGTTACTGTGATTTCCTTGTTCATGAAAAGGTTTGACCTTGAACATTATCCTTGCATGTGAAGTTGTCAGCCCAGGCCATCTTCTTGCTTGTCATATTCACTTATACCTCCTCCATCATATATCCTTGCGAAAACCAAGAGGAAAAACATGCGTTAAGTTAATGAATTACGAATATGAATAAATTAAGATAAAACATCCTTTATGAAGAATTTGATTTTTATTTCTGCCTTCCCTTTGATAATTCCTTAACATGCACTTAATATACATGTCTTACAGTATCTTTGACATCATCCCATCTCTATGCATGTTTGAGTTCCTCTCTCGCTGCAAATGTTAAAATCTTTGATTTTCTTTCTTAATTTGTATAAATCTGCTGTGCACTTCTCCTTGCATCGAATTGGTTTGTGGTTGAAATGAAAACTCTTGATCTGTCTTTATAGACTTCCTCATCAATAGACATGTCCATTGGAGCTTACCAAGCCAACTTGGTTATAAATCCTATTGGTTTTCAATTTATTTACTCTTTCCTACAGGCCAACCCCTTCACATCTCAAATTTATTCTTTAGTGGGGAGTGAATGTCCTCAAAGAGCGTTGAAATCTATTCCAAATGAGGTCGGATTCTGACCTCTTTTGGGCTCTTGTTTGATTGACGTTGCAAGTCCACGCTTGTTCCCAAAACAAAATGAACTCCTCATCTTCCTCTAGTAAATCAAATTCTTCTTCCACTTTTTTTGGATTTTCACGTTACTATTCATTAGATTTAACCTTGCAATTAGGGATTTTATGTCAGTGTTTGAGTGAAAATCTTTTTGTCTTTAGGATTTTACCCAGGGGAGGTTTGTAGCTTGATTATTGAAACTTGTTACTTTCATAAATCTTGACTTGCAACTAGGAGTTGACTTGTATTTCTACCTTGCCCAAACTTCGTAACTTGGCAACACATAAGACTTTAAAATTGTTGCCAAACTAAGACTAAACTAGACAAACCACTACAAGTACCAAGACAAACACTAAACAACCTAGCAAAAAAAGGTAGGTTTCCCATTTGCAATGGGATTTGTGTGTTTTTAACACAACACTAACGCTAATCCATAAAATATTCCTAAGCATTTCAAAGATAAAAACTCATTACCCACTTAAAACCTTTGGAAATTTCTCTCCAACCCATCATGAAACTAGGAAATATACTCAAAAAGGGAAGAAAAAGAATCACAAGGGGGATCAAAACACTTCATCTATGATTACCCAAGTGTGTGCAAGCTATGTTATTAGAAACAAGAAATGGGAAATGTGATGACAATGACAACGTGATGAGAAACGAGATCTTTAGAAGTTCCATATAAGAAATGATGCAAGAGAATCCTTGGGTTGTTGGCAATCTTGCATTACCCAAAAAAATAATTTCTCTTGGTTTATTTCTTTATTGTTCATTTGGACAATTTTCTTGTGTTTTGGGTTGCGATTGATCCAGTTGGCTCATTTTCTTATGCAATCCATATATCGTGATCTAGGCATCATGGAGATCCTACGTCTAGCTTCGCATCTCGTTATGATGTTTCCAAAAAAAGTTATATTAAGATTGGCTTGTTCCTATACTGGCTTCTTGTTTTAATGGTCAGGGTGGTGAGTAACAACTTGCGATGACCACTATAGCATTGTTCTATGTTGTAATATGTTTGATCGACCATCTTGTATGTTCATATGACACAATGTATCTGTTTGGGGTTGTTCTTATGGATTGGGCTCTTGTCTTATTTGTTTGTAATATGTTTCCTTCGTCTTGAAAATTGTTGATCAAATAAGCCGACTTGTTGCTGGTGATCTTGTATAGAAGTAGGGTAGTGTTTCCGGTTCAAGCATTGCTAGGTGGCTAGGGAGAGAAGGATAAGAAGTGAATTGGTAGAAGCAACTTAGACAACTTGGGTTTGTTGAAGTAGCATAATTTTGTAGGGTGATTAGCTATATATAGGTTGCAAAAGACAATGAATGTATCTATCTTGTTTGCAGTTGTATATTGATAATGGTGATATAATATTTGCATTTGCAAGCCAATTTGATAATAATCTTATGATTTATTTCCTTTGGTGTTCATTGCTTGTTAGCTTGTTTGGGGATTTCCGTTGTGGCATAATCTAGCTACAAGGTTAGACATCTCCTTTGTGAATTTTGTTCTCTTGACTGCATCAAGTGGTATCAAAGCCTAGTTTTACATTAGAGCAGAACAAGCACTTGGAATCCGCTGTCTCTGGCTTGCATGATTCGTTGTTGTTGTGGAGTGACAAAAGTGAGAAGTTCTGATCTACATCAACTGAAGGTGAGTACAAGGTGGCTAGAGAAGGATTGATTGGTTGCAATCTTAGAGATCACACTCGTGAACTTGGTTGTGGGGTGCTAGAAGATTTGGCTTGACCTACAATTGTGGAGGGTTGCATGAGAAGGATTGATTGGCTGACAAGTTGATAGTTTCCTAGTTACCAAACATACTTAGTTGCTTGAGGCAAATTGTTGGTGTTGATAGATTGTTGGAAAGGATTGTGGTAATCAACACTCCTAATGAGATCATCAAACTTGAGGAATTGAAGATTGGAATCTTGAAAACATGACGCCTAGAAGGATGAATCCTAGAAGACTAGAGCAAATGATGGATGATTTCAGAATTGAGATAAGGACTGATATCCAGAATGCTTTGATTGGGGCTAGGAGAAACCCTGAGAGTGAAGATGAATTTGAGGAAGCTGTAGAAAATCTTGAGACAATTGAAGATGAGATTCTTGACAAGGAAAAAAATATTATTGAGAGCTATAGTACAAATGGGTAAGAGTTAGAGAAATGATGTAAAATGCTTTTCTAGTTCTTTACATCTAGAGGAATTTGATAGAATGGATTAATGATCTAGAGAGTTACTTTAATTGGGGCTAGGAGAAACCCTAAGAGTGAAGATGAATTTGAGGAAGCTGTAGAAAATCTTGAGACAATTGAAGTTGAGATTCTTACCAAGGAAGAAATATTATTGAGAGCTATAGTACAAATGGGTAAGAGTTAGAGAAATGACGTAACATGCTTTCTAGTTCTTTACATCTAGAGGAATTTGATAGATTGGATTAATGATCTAGAGAATTACTTTGAGCTTGAAGATATTATAGATCCATATAGAGTTAGAGTAGCACAAACTAAGGTGAAAGGTCATGCTGCCTTATGGTGGAACAAACTATAGAAAGATCGGGAAGATAATGGAGAACCTAAGATCACTAGATAAAGAGTTATGGTTTCTAGACTTAAGGCCAAGTTCATACTGCAAGATTATGGATTGGAATTGTTGAAGAGATTTTAGAACTTGAATCTAAGTTGATTTGACGGTTAAGGAGTATACAAAAGAGTCCTACAAAATGACAATCAGATTCAAATGCCGAGAGTCATCCAAGGAAAAGTTGGCTAGATATGTTAATGGTTTGAGACTTAACATTCAAGATGAGTTGAGTATGTTGAAGATTAGTACAATTGAAGATGCTTATTAGTATAGGCTAAAGGCTGAAGAGAAGGAAAGTTGTCCTAGGATTAGGGACAAATCGGTTGTTGATAAGGGCAAAGATAAACTCAAGATTAAGAGGAATTCGATGAGAAGATTCAAGGAAAGGGTAGAGGCAATGGAGAGTTCAGAGGCATTTGTTTCAAATGTGGGATGTTGGGAGCTTTCCAGTGTTGCGTTGGTACATGCAAAGGAATATAGAACCTAGTCGAGCATGAGGAAAAAGTAAATAGAGATGAACTAGTTGAAAAAGAAGCTATACTTGAGATGGGAGAATCTCTGATGTTCATTAGAGTTATGTCAAGCAAGAAAGAACTAGAGCCTATGTAGAGAAGGTTGTTGTTCCAAACTGTTTGTAAGCTAGTAGCCAAATGTTGCAAGGTGATAATGGATGGTGGAAGTAGTGATAACCTTATATCGGAGAAAATTGTACAAAAGTTAGGATTGAGGAGACTCAAACATCCTTATCCTTATGGTATAAGCCGGTTTCAAGATGATCATATGGTGGAAATGAAAGAATAGTGTTGGGTTAATTCCAACATTGGACAATATTGAGTTGAGATATTGTGTGATGTGGTTAACATGAGTGCTTGCGATGATTTGTTGGGTAGACCTTGGTAATATGATGTTGGTTCTATTTATGATTGTTGAAGGAATGTTGTTTCTATCATCAAAAATTGCTTTTCTTCCTTTGAAGGAGGAAGGAGCGAAAGCTAAGAACTTAAGTATGATGAGAACTTACACCTTAGGAGATTAGACTGCTTTGGATTAGAAGGTGATGGGTTAGCAATAGGTGGTTGAAAGGGTTGCTGAGGTGGTATAGTTGTTGAGGAATTTGATGGGTGTATATGAATCTGTGAATTTGAAGACTGGTGACAACCAAATGATGATGTTACCACATGTTACTTGTGAAATGGTATCAGATGAGTAACAAAGACTTTTGAGAGGATCAAAGAACCCAAGCTTGTTTAATGATGTCATAAGTGGGACCAAATGACAAAAGTTGGCTCAAGTATTAACACAATTCATAGCGACTGAAACACTTGTTGTGGTAAGATTGAGCAGAACCAAGTTTATGGAAGATTTAGTAGTAAGATAGCTGATGATAGAGTGTACCCTTCAGAATTTATGGACTTGTAGAATTGACACAACCATTTCCTTCTTGGTGAAGATACGTGGGTCAAGAATGAGCATGGGATTTATGCTCCAAATCTTGTCAGATGCTCATAAGTTCCTCTAATGAAACAACTTCTATTCACATGGGGTGTTTGATGCATAACCATCCTTGAGTCATTGGCAATCTTGCAACACCCAAAATAATACTTCCTTTTGGTTTATCTATTTACTGGTCATTTGGACAACTTTCTTGTGTTTTAGGTTATGATCGATCCAATTGGCTCATTTTCTTATGCAATCCTTATGGTGTGGTCTAGGCATTATGGAGGTCCTATGCCTAGCTTTACATCTCGTTTAAATGTTTTTGTTGATGTTTTGGTAGCTTTAGTAGGATAAACTTGTGAGATCAAAGAGAAATTAATATGATTACAATGATACACACACACAAAACTATAATTAAATTTTCCACTATATTAATCATATTGATGAATAGACATGTCCCATGAAGGGACATGTCTTTTCTCTTGGTTTGTTCCTTATACAAATACAAGGACACTGCCATTTGGAGAACACATACCAAATACAATGGCAATGCTTAGTACATTTGCAGCGATCCAATAAATCAACATGGTATCAGAGCTAGGTTGCTGCAAATGAGAAACTATTATTAAAATCTTTTTAAGGTCAGCAAAACATAATTTGAAATGGGTCAAAAATTTTCAAATTTGAGATTAATATTTATTTCTTCCTGGTCAAGGATTGACTGTAATAAAATTTTAGGATATATTGATTCAGTTGTTGGGTAAACCCAGGTAGATGAAGCATATTCTACAAAGAACATTTTCAGCATGATTTCTAGACTGAGAGAAACATTTATATACTTTGACAAGATTGTTGATGTGTCATTATGTTGGCTTACTCTAATCAATATAATTGGTTCTCTATTTATCACATGAACTCAGTTCATCCAAAATAACTGTATAGTTTTGCCCTTTACTTTTGGTTGAGATTTTCAGTTGTGACTATTACGGAATTGGAAAATACAAATGCCAAGAGTTATCTCATGGGATTGTACGATCCATAATTTTTTTGTAATGATGTGTCTATCTTCATGAGCGGTTTTCAAAATTGAATATTGGATATCCTTTCCACAAAGGATTAACATATAATCGATTGCTGACGAAAGACACTCGTTAGGACAATATTAAACAAAATGATCATCTTCGGGAGTTTTAGATATAAATATAAGTCTTGTGCGTAGCAGAAGTGCATGCAAACGCGGAAGGAAGAAGTTCAAAAATCATTGACAGCGAGTTAGAGAAGTGCAAAGCGGTGAATGAACATGTCTGGTGTGGAGGACATATATGACGTGGAGGATGTCCCTACCAAATAACCACCCGCAAACAAGCAAAAAAATAATTAAAAAAAAAATATAGGAATGTGCCCGCGAAAGTATCTACAAAACATGGGAAAATAGTGAAGCAAGGAAGCATGAGCCACCAAGTTTACAAATACAAAGATATTGATTAATATAACATAGAGATCAATGACTAGGTGCCATTGGGCCCCATGCACTCACTTGGGTAAATCAAGGTAACAACTATACATATGTACCATTTCGGTCAGTACATGTGTATGATTTAAGTCTTATACTCATATTATTTAGCTCTCTCATCAATGGGATATATATATATATATATATATATATATATATATATATATATATATATATATATATATATGGGAAATACACAAAAGAATAGTATTTCTTAAATAATGAGATTTAATAGTTTGATGTTTATAAAGAATATAAGTGAAATTGGTCACTATAGATTATTATATGTGGCATTAATAAGAAAACAATATAGTGAACATATAGATTTAAGTTAGATCTATTGAAATGATCTTATTATGTAAAATTATTATCCTTGAGTATTATAGTAGTCTCTCTCTTATTTATATTTCTATACGCGCTATTTGCCTTGATCTTTTCCTCTGAGAATGTTCTTGCAAGAAAAGGAGGGAGATTGAAATTCAGGAGAGTATGCCACTTTATCAAAGGCAACTTTGAAATAAAGGGAGCAGATAGAAGATATGATTCAGTCAACCTTCAGTGATCTTGATCAAATTGATTCAGAGGGAGTAAACAATGTTGAGATGGATTCTCTAGTTATTGATAAATTTTAGCAGTCAAGAGGATTGTAATCCATGTATATATTGTGTGGCTATGTGATTTTAATGGGCCTACCCCCTGTACATCATGAAGAAGTGATGACTTCCAAATGATCATCACTTGTATTTGCAGAAGTTATTGAAAGGTGACGATTTTACAATAACTTAATTTTCTATTATGATGGATATCTTACGATGTCTATGCAGATCATGATAGATTATACTTTGTGTAGTGGATGTTTATTTGGTAAGCATTATGAGAATGCGTGTGTAGATACCTTATAAACATTTTTGAGTACATGGTGATTGTTATTGATATTCTAGGAGGCCATTACATAGAGTACATGGTGAATATCATGCGTCTTGATGTTCTGGAAGGCCATTACTCACATAGTACTTGGTGAATATCACACGTCCTGATGTTTTGGGAGGCCATTACTTACGGTATTTGGTGAATATCTTGCATTCTGGAAAGCCATTACTCAAAGAGTATTTGGTGAATATCTTTGATATTCTGGGTGACCAATACTCTTGATATCAAATGTGATATCAAACCTTATTTTGAGTACTTGGTGAATATCATTGATATTGTAGGAGGCCAATACTCATGATATCAGATCGGATATCAAACAATTTTTGAGTATTTGGTGAATATCATATGTTGATATTTTGGGAGACCAATACTCTTGATATCAAATGTGTTATCAAAATGATGAATTTCTTCTGATAAAAAATATCCTTAATCTTGCAAACTTGATATTACTTTGAGGTAATATGTGTGTTTATCCTCCTTAGCTAAGAGGGAGTGTTGATGTTGTTTTGGTAGCTTTAGTAGGATAAACCTGTGGGATCAAAGAGAAATTAATATGATTACAATAATTCATACACACACACACACACAACTATAATTAAACTTTCCATTATATTAATCATATTGATGAATAGACATGTCCCATGAAAGGACATGTCTCTTTTCTTGGTTTATTCCTTATACAAATACAAGGACACTGCCATTTGAAAAACACAAATCAAATATAATGGCAGTGCTTAGTACATTTGCAGTGATCCATTAAATCAACAGTTTTCAGATGAAGTTATCTTAAGATTGTTTTGGTCCTATACTAGCTTCTTGTTTTAACAGTTAACAATTATTTTATCAGCAGCATCTTTTATGTATTGTGAATATGTGAAGGCATTGTCTTATATCTCATTTTTGCATTGATGACATTGGTTATTTTGTACCTCTGAGTATAATTTTCAGCACCGTGTTTGTGTTATTTTATTGCATCTGCGGTAGAAACTTTATTATTTGCACCTTTATTATTGTCAAGTCACTTGACATGGCACCAACAGAGATGATGAAGTGACTTATATTAGTGACGTGGTTCATTGATGGCATGTATTGATATCGTCCAGCTTCTTGATAATGTTTTTGTCTCTTTGTATGCAATAACGATGACTTTTGGTATTCGATGTTGGAATTCAAGAGTATTGGAATGGTTACGGGCAATATTTTTTCATCATTCGAGTTGTGGCTGACATAGTCTTTTATTAACTGCGTTTTCTGGAGATCTGATATTGATGCTTTTCAGTTTGTTTGATCTGGAAATTGTTCCAGAGAACATAATTCTTTTGTGGCAGTGATTGTTATTCAGGAGAGTTGAGTTTTGTTAATGTTTTTTGTGGTCATCGACGGATCCTAGAATATAGGAGCAGGGATCTATAGTATGTGGACAAATTTTGTTGTCGGAGATTTGTCCTTCTGAAGACTGTTAGAGACTTGAGAATTAAGCAGGCTAATTGATTGAATGGTTTTGTAGACATCAATCGTAAGCAAGAGTTTCAAAATATGTTTTGATAATCTAAATGAAGACATCAAGTTTGTGGGTTGGGTTGTTTCCCTTGAGCAGGAGAGTTTTCCCAGGATAACTTCTGTGTGTTATCTGTTATTTAGAGGCTTATTTATATTAAAATTGTTGCATCTCCTTTATTCTGGTTCAAAATTTAACAAGTTTTAGATCAATTCCTTGGGTTACATAGCAAGATCTAATCACATACCTAGCCTCAGATGTCTTGATGTTAACCTCAAGCAAGCTTCTTTTTATTTTGTGCTTGTGCATAATTCATATGGTATCAGTCCATCACTATTGGGTATTTGAAGTTTTTTCATTTGGACTTAAAGTAGTCAGCTGACACAGCACTCAGTGTATTTTCTGGGAACTCATTTTACACTTTTTCATGTTGGTTTATTACAAGAATAGAGATGCACCCTATTCTCCATTTAAATGTGCTCTGCATGAATGCGTGTTTCTTTTCCCGAGTTTTCACCAGATAAAATTTCATGTTTTTGTTTATTTTCTTTCCTAAACTTTCAAAAATGCCATTGCTGGGTTTCCTTTTGGAATCTAGTACGGTATTTGATTGTACCATTTATTTTTCTCACTAAGAAATCAAGAAAAAAGACATGATTTTGGATTTTCAAAGATAAGTAGCTTTTAAATGTTTGAGCCTTTAGAGGCTTGTATTGTGATTCAATTTATTTTTTAAAATCCGTGCTCTTGGAGAGGGTTGAGAGGGTAGGTATCATGATTGTGATCTTATCTACTTGGATTTTGCATTTGAGTGGCATATGTATAATTAAGAACAATGCCAGTGAGTTGAAACAGTATCTGTCGGGAATTCACAGATGTGGATGGTCTTTTTTTTAAATTTTTAAATTTTTGTTTCTGATTTAGTATTTTCCAAAGTTTTTTAAATTTCAAAATATAATCATATCTCATGTAGGGGCGAGGGAAAGGTGGAAAAGCAATTCCGTATGGCATGTGTTGGTTGTGGACTATTTGTATGCTATCGTTCTGAGGAGGATTTGGAAGCTGCTCCTTACATATATGTTGCAGATGGCGCTCTTAGCTCAGTTGCAGCAGAAACAAATCCTCAGGTTCATATGTGTGATAACTTTTCTTATGGATTAATATATGCCATCGTTGTTACTTCTATTTGAAACCTGTAAATTTTTATGCTCGAAAATACCAAGCTCTTGGCAAACTTTGTTGACAAGTATGACACCAAAACATTAAATTTGCAACCTGATGTTTGCTTGATAATATCATAGGAAGTGCAGTTCCATAAGTGGGATTTCTATCTCAGGACTATGCAGTTCTAAGGTTTGGGTTCTCCCATGCTGTTATGATGGTAGTTTCTGGGTCAATGCCAAGTGACACTTGCTGAGTTCAGTTGACCTGCGTTTGTCCCTTGTGGACATTAAAATAATTTCTTTCTTTCTTTCTTTGTCTCTAGGGTGGATCCCCTTGTTAGCCAACACAACATATATTGTCTGTTAAATAATGTGGGCTGTGTTTAAACTTAATTTTATTCAACTCTTTTTTATACATCTCTTGCTATCTTTCATCCTGATGATGGATCACAGAGTGTGATCCGAAATGTTGATGCTAAAAATACACACACAATCAAATCCAGAAACCTATGTAGTTATAATGGATTGTGGAAATCTGATATCTCTGATTATTCAACATGTCTTTCAGTATAATTGACTCTTGACCATTCGACAATGCTAATCAACCTTTTAATCTTGACAGCAATACTATGCTCTTCTTGATTAGGAGAAAATGGGAAGGCCAATGTGGTTTATTGAAAGGCTGAGTATTCTGATGATAAAATTGCATTTTAGAAGCAAGGTTCTGTTTCATGATTTATTCTTTCTAGAACTAATCAGTCCTTAAACTTTTGGAGTGTTTAACCTTATCATGCTTTGCAATCTTTGATTGCCTGATTACTAAACATAACATTTAATATAAATTGGTTAACTGTCTTTTTTGAATATGAAATGAAAGATCAGACTATTTAGCATGTTCTAGTTTTCGATTTTCCCGTTGGTTTTATGTCCGTTTTAAATTGTGATGCCAAATGTTTCTGTTAACAACTGAGAAGTGTGGGCTTCTTAACTTTACCAAACCATACCACTGGCAATAACTCTACTGTAGAAACTCACTCTTACATTAAATAGGGTAAGCTCTATATACTAGGACATATCATTAGATCCAAACCTTTTGTTAGCATGAATGCTGATGGTATTCCTATGGGGAATATCCTAGCAGTGTTGGAGACATGATTCTGAGGTTGCCTGTTGCATTCATGACAGAGTTTGTCATTGATGTCAACATACTGGTTATCTGTGAAGATTGGCAGAGCAGCAAATAGAGTTTAGCTTTGCGCAGTTTGAGGAGTGGAGATCAGCTTATGCGCACTTGGGATAATGTTCTAGAGTATGTCTAGATGATACAATTAAGAGCATGTACGAAAATATGAAGACTGGACAGAGTTATGATGGATTTAGTGAAGACAACGTTCAGACAGAGTTTCTAGAAAGCGGGTACTATTGTTTTGATTGTATCTCCTAGTAGAGATGGAATCTGGTCAAGCGGACTTGGACAGAGGTAGAAGACATTTTGAAAATGCTGTGGTCAATCACACACATTCAGATGAGCAACGAGTAAAATGTTATGAAGACTATGAGCCGACAAATTGCTTGTAATTGTGAAATGATGTAATGTTATAATGTAACGTGTAAATGTAATATCTTAAGTTGGTCCTATATTATTATTGTAAATTGGGAAAGCCTTAAAGGATGGCTCAATAATTTATTTTAGATCTTGGTATAAAGGAAAGATGATTTCCTTAGTTGAAATCATCGAGTGCGAATATTGTGTAATCAGTGAGATATTGTATTTTGCAAACTTACAGGCAAATATCTTTTGGATCAGAGAAGTGTTTGGTGCAGTTGAGGCATGGTTAGCTTACATGGAACTGTATTTGGCAAAGAAGTTGCTGTTGGACAGTGTTGATATACAATTGTATTATTCAATGAGGATAGTACTGAAGCTGTTTGGATAGTGGGTCCATCTGTCTTCCTTTCAACTCCTAACAGAGATTCAAAGTCTCCTAACAGGGACTCATATGTACTGATTGTATTTCATTGACTCCTAACATGGTCCATCCTTTCCGTTGGACAGTGTTGATATACAATTGTATCATATAGTGAAGATAGTACTGAAGCTGTTTGGACAATGGGTCCATATGTCTTCCTTTCAACTCTTAATAGGGTTGGCACAACTCCTAACAGAGTTGGAATCTCCTAACAGGGGTTCAAAGTCTCCTAATAGGGACTCATATGTACTGATTGTATTTCATTGTCTCCTAAGTGGGTCTGTCCTTTCACAAAGAACATTTATATTAGTAGGGTTATCCCTCTATCAAGGGTCTCTCTAGTTAACATATCTGGTGTTATTGTGTACGGTTATCTTTCTATGGTTGTTGCATTTACTGTTTACATTTTCAGAATTAATAAGGATATTGAGAGTTGTCTTAATTGCATAACTGATTCACCCCCCTGCCCCCTCCTTGTTATCTTGGTGGACTTTACTTTCTAACACCTTTTCCATGGGGGCCTCATTTCAAATTGCTCTACCTATTTATCCCTTTTAGGGAATCAGAGGCTTTGTAGTGTGCATCATAAATATCTTTGTCATGTTCCAAGTCTCTTTAGCATTTTCCTTCTCATTGCCTCCAGAGAATATTCTGTTGCTCATGATAACATTCTAGTGCTTAAAGAGAATATGCCAATCAGCTGTTAGCGTATTCCGTCTGTTAATGCTAGTGTGATGTTAGAAGTACCATCTTTTAATGGCCCCTTACCTATAATACCTAAAGAGTTATATTTTGGCCATAACTTTTTGCATATGGTGTTGAAATTGGGGATACACGATCTTTTTGAAGCACTTTCAAGTGGTGCATGTTTCATCTCTAGATTTTCTGTTGGTTTCCATTATCTTCAATCAAATTCAGATTATCATTTCTTGCTTCTAAGTCATATATATTTGCTAGTTTCTCCGATTATTGCAATTCTCCTTGCACTGAAAAGATGACTCAAAGCTCATTAGATCCATTTGTGTTCTTTGTCCAGAATTTGCCCTAGGTACATTTTATTAAAATTTTTGTGTTTTCACTTTTGAGTTAATCATGGATGTTTGGCACTTGGCATGGATCTGTTTGTGGGAAATGATGTTTTTGGTTTGATTTACATGAATTAAGGTTATTGGGGTCTAATTTATTTTTGATGAGTTTTTATGAAGTTATTTTAATAAAATATAAGCATCCTTAGTAAAAATAAATAAAACAAGTCATTAATACACCCATTTTGCGAAAATTGTTGGAACAAAATGAAATCTGAATTAGCTTGTATTGGAGTTATCCTGATGAAGAAAAAGATAAGCAAAGCCAATTGGTTGACTCTGTATAAATAAACGTCATTTCCAAGATTATTGGAGAGCACACCAGAAGCCAAGAATCACATCGAGAAGTGGCATTTGAATCTTTAGACCATTTGAGCTCATCAGTGACATCAAATAACCCTTTAGGCAAGAGAGACACCCACTGAGAAGGGCATAACGAAATTGCACTGCAAGATAGCCCTAAAGTGGGGACATTACAATAAACCTAAAGAAACAAATTCATGACATGACAATAAACTGATCACTAACTAGCTCCTTAAAGAATGATTTGTATGCCACAACAATTGCGAAAGGTTTTGGAAATGGGCTGGTAGGCCAAGTGGGCTTGATCTTGGGGAAACTCCATGGTTAAGTAGGCTTGAGTTTTAATAAAATTTGGATGGATTACGTATTGGGAAGCTCCAATACTTCACTACCTGTGAGCATCATCTAGATGGAATGAATGCTAAGTGTACCTTTCATGCTCATGGGAGATGAGTTCTTGGGAACCATTGCTAGTGAAATATGTGTCTATGAGATTTACCGTAACAATGATTGAATCCTTATAAATCATCACACAATGAAAAGAAAAGAAAAATTATTAATGTCCAACAAGAAACCATATAGAATTTTCTATTAACGATAGCCAACTTGAATAGTCCACCATGTATCTCTAGCATAGTTCCAAGAATCACGACGATTCACACGATTCACACAATTCGGCGATTCAATTCAAGCCAAACGATTTTTTGTGAATAAGTGAATCAAATCGGCAATAAAGGGTTTATGAAATAAGTTACTAAATTTTAAGGGTTTTTTAAATTTTCCGATTCGTGACCAATTCGATTCCGATTTATGGCCGATTCACAATTTGATTCGGCCTTGCCGATTCCGATCCGATTCTGATTCTCGTTACTTTGATCTCTAGTTGAAGTAGTGTGCTAAAGCTCTCTTAAAATTATTTGACTGGAAATAGTAGCTTTTATGCAACTCAAGTCCATGGGTTTCAGGGTCTTCATTGTCAAAGGCCTTTGAAGTAAATATATGGAAACAATACTTTCTAGAATTGAATAAGCAATGGCATCTGCCCAAAGTTAAAAAACTAGTCTGAGTGGATATATAGGAATAGCAGTAGCTGAATCATCAACATGTGGTGCCATGACTATTATTTTATCTGTAAGAATCATTATTCGGCAATTCTATTGGAACTGTTGATGATCAATTGCAAGAAATCTGAGAACTTTGATTGTTTTTGACAAGATATACAAGTATATTGATGCAGCAAGAATTGGAAGGGTGACTGATATTATCAGAGAGTGGAATAAATTTGTAGGACAAGAATGAGTACAAAATTGTGCGTACCATGAACTGACAATTATTCCAGAGACAAGTTGTTTTTCTACACTAGATACAAGGATATAGAAATGCAAGTGACAGTTTGAAAGAATATTTCTATGATGCATCAATCTCATATACCAGCTTATCATTCAAAATCCTGAATCATTTTCACTTTCTACTTCTTTAAGCTTTTCCTTCATATAATTATTAGTTCATAGTTATACTAACCACTCAATGCTCTAATATGTAAGTTTCTTTATTAAAAGAAACCTGCTATGGTCTGAATCATCATGATCACACGGGGAATCGTCATCAGTTGTAAGTGATGCACACTGAGAGGATTATGACTAAATGTAGTTGGAGACTGAATGAAATGCAGGTCAACATTTAAAGATTTAGTGGTTTTTTGGGATAATAAAAGGGATCTGTCTTTCTTAGTCATAATGAAGCTGCCATTACTTGAAGCTAGAGTAGAATTGCAAGAATTTTTAAGAGTATTCTTGTTTTCAACCTTAGTAGATTGATCAATATAACATAAAGCATAAGAGTCATCGTCATCACTTCTTTTGTCTATGAAAAAAATAAATGGCAGAGGAGAGAGATACTGAGCTTCAGACATAGTTGATTCTTTCTGAATTATGACATCGCTGGATTCCTTTACCTCAAAGTATCCCACCAACATGTATGGAACACATTTTATATATAGTTTTGTTCTTACATTTGCAAAACAACCAATGTTTGGAAATACTTTATTGTGGACTTTCCATCATATCACATTTCTTCTGGTATAGCACTCTGAAATTTTTTGTTGGGGTTTTATCATAAGACATGCAAAACAACTAACAACTCCAGTCAAAAACTTTAGAGGTGAGATTTTGACATGAATCATTTATTTATTTCCTCAATACTCCATTATATTATGGAGTTAAGAGTACAACATCAAATGCCTCTACAAACATATTCATCCTTGATTATCTATTCGAAGTGGTTGAATTGTAATATATAACTATTTGACAGATTCTTAATTTCTTTGAATTCAATCTTCATTTTTGTTGAAGATATGGACATATGATATCTTATTTTAGTAATCTCTAATAATCAAAGTAAATCTATGACTGGATTTTCTGGCAAGGTTCCCAGGAATCATCAGCTAGAATTTGTCATAGGATATCTATCATATCAATCTCAACTTGAATCAACAGATGGTAAGGCTTTGGGCAAACACTTACACTTTGAATAGGCTCACGATATCATACTACAGTTACCTATAATATTAGAAAATAATTCTAGCAATGATGTTGCTGGCAAGGTTAGCTAGAATCATCAGCATCAGAGCTGTGCATGGAATATCTATCATATCATCTCTTCAGAAGCTGCAACAGACAGCAATCTTTGGGCTAAGCTGTCTCAACTTGAATCAACAGATAATAAGACTTTCACCAAACCCTTAAACTTTGAATGCCAATGTGTTGTTCCACAATTGCATGCATTTCTATAAAAGGAATCTGAATTAAAAGATGAAGAAGAATTAAGCAATTTTATTGAGGTTATTTTGGCAGCCCTTATTAAAAGGTAGTTCTAGTGTTGATTGAAGCTAACAGATACGTTTTATTTGATTAACTGTTGTCCATAAGTTGGCATATTGTCACCTCTCTGTAAAACTATTATAACTATTTAGTATTTACTATAAACTGGCTTGACATCCTCGGTATTTGCCTTAGTTTTCTTTTTCATTTTTAGAAGATTGGCAACCACAATGACGTTGCATTATTTAAGAATTAAGATGGTTAATTGATGTGAAAATGCAAAACTCATCTATGTTATTACATGTGTTTTTTTCTTACCAAATTGATGAAATTGCATGTGATATTCAAAAATCATTTATAATCTTTCTGTTCTAGCATTGTTTACATAATATATTTTATAATTAGTTATAGGAATGTCCTTCGTAAATAGACACTTATGCAAGTTGTTTTATTTATTGCAGGATGCCCCTGTACCACCTTGTATCTCACAATTAGAAGGGGGACTTGTCCAGGTGGCAATAGAAGTCGAAGATCGCGCACAACGCTCAGCAATCACAAGTAAAATTTTATATCTTTGATGTTTGCTCTAAGTTATTCTTAATCGTGACCTAGCATTTGTATTTCCATTAAAATGACACTAGGTACTGTATATTACTATCCGAAAAATCATACACTAGATGCCATACACTTTCAAATTACAATGTTTAATTTTTGGTTTCTTACATAGTTTTCCTATAATGTCTTTAATTCTTATATTGTGCCCTTGCAAGACAACCAAGGCTGAAGGCTGTTCTAGATTCTCCTTTATTACTGTCTGTTAATCTCCATTTCACAGTTGATTTCTATGATCACTTTTGTGACATGCAAAAGCTCCGTGAAGAATGGGTGTTGTTTACAAGTTCAAGCTATAGATGCTACAGACAACTTTTTAGTGAGTAGTTAATGAGGGATTATCAAATTTATACCAAATCTTTGCAATGAATTGATAAATTTGTCTGTTTAAGCTACCAGATTGTTTTTGAACAGTTGAACATGCATTCAAGAAGTTGGTCTTGCACTTTGGTTGATTTTGTTTAGTCATGATGCCATTCTGGCATTGGTAGACCTGCAATTGATTAGGTCTTATCCTCTTTATTGATTTTTCATTCTCTATAGACATTTGCCTGTAATTTTTCTTATTTCACCTCTGTCACTTGCTATACAGTGTCCTCTTTTTTATATAGCAATCCTTTATGTGTCCCAAGAATCATGATGAAAAATCGCAACATGTGGAATTTCAGAAAATTAGCTTGGTGCTCACATAGGTACATTCAATTAATGTTTTCAATGTTGAACTAGATAATAACATTTGAATGTTGGTTTAAGGTTTTCAGCTTTAGTGTCCCCCCTTTCATAGGTTGTCTATACTTATAGTACCATTGGTACTAACTGCAGTTTCATTCCCTCTCAAATAAATTGTGGTATGCAATACTAAGGTAGATTAACCTTTGGAGGTTTCCATTCATGAACAGGATGGCTGCATTTTGCATGGTGACTTCATTAGTATTTTCACGATTTTTTTGCTTTGCATCATTCACTTTCAAGGGAATTGGAGATCAAAAATTATGACAGAAAAGAACTAGAGTTTAACATAGCAAACCAACACCACAATAGTTAAAACTTAACATGATCTACTTGTGCTGAATATAATAAGGGCACACTTTCCATGCAGTATGCAAGCTATATATTGTTTTCAACTGTTCTTTGAGGTCATTCTGAGGGATTTTGATTTCAACCATACTTTGAAGACATACATAGCTTTGTGATGTCCCCTTCCTAGGCACTTTCTATTTTTAGTAGGATTAGACTATGATCAGTGGTTCTCATAGGTTAATATTGTGTGTAGGCAACCCATCCAGAGATTGGTGGACCTTGCAGGGGGTCATTTGTGGTGTTTCAGGAGCTGAGAACCAACTTCCTATTTTATAGGAGGTGTTGCTATTTTTAGACATCACCAGTTGGCCAAGAAAGGATTATGAATAAATATTTACTATTTAATTATTAATGTTTTATTTTAATAAATGAAAGTTGCTTTATTATAAACTATAAAGTGACTTTACATAATGAAGTGACTTTATGAATAAATTTTAAAATGAGTGGGAGGGTTAGTGGCAGACTCATCTCAGTGGCAGAGTCAGTGGCAGGCTCTTGTCTTTTGTTGCAAAGCATTCGGAAGAAGGGGACACCCTTATCCGTTCATTTTTTGGCAGATTTTGGCCTCTTGGTCATTTACATTTTTGCAGATCTGGGGAGGGTCTCAGCAGCAGCAAAATGTTTTGAAGAATTTGTGACCAAAAGACATCAATTAGACAATGAGCATTAAGGGAGGGTATAGAATATTTAATGTTTCTTTAATGGTCATCTTAGTTAGTCTTGTAGAAACATCGAATATGCAAATCTATATAAGGAGTTTTCATCTCCTTTGTTTAATACAACTACAACATCGATTTACTATAACATTGTGGGTATTTAAATGTAATCTGGTATTTATTCCCAAGTACAAAAGACGATTTATGACTAACAATTTGAGTTCTAAAGTTCTCTATGAAGATCGTTCTCAGACTCAACAAAAAATAATAATTGAAGAATAAGCAGTCGATCTTACATGTTGGCTTTAAATGAAAAGAAGAAAGGAAAGAGGGCCTAATGAGGAAATAGAAATGATCGGTAGAAAATGTTTAGAAAACTAGTTCCCAACAGAGAATTTGAAGAGATGGCCACAAGATCATTTATAGTGTGGGTATTGGTAACATAATCTGTTATATGTTCATTAGTGCAACAATGTTTTATGACTAACCAATTTGAGCACGGACAGGGAGAGAACGATCATTTTTCTTGTTATGAGATATGACTCAATTGTCATGGAGAAAGATACACATTTTTTATTGAAATAATCAGTAGCAAATAGAAAACATAAACTACATATCCCTCTCATCAGCGGTCTTGAGAATCTCTCAACATCTCGGTACATGTAACTATCATCACTGTTACAGCAGGACAAAGACAATATCACAAATATCTGTTTGGAAATACCAATCGACGTCCAAGGTCATACAAAATCACATCGTAGAAGAGAGGAATTCCTCATGCAAATGAGAAGATATGAGTCATCACATCATCAAATAGATGGAGAACGAGATTGAAAAATTTAATTATTCTGCAATTCCATGGAAACCAAAGGTACCAGCACATAAACTTGGAATACATAGCAACAAATTAAAATAAAAGAAGAATATGCAGTGGTTGTCTGTTCATAATAGAGCAAAAGTGCCCACCATTTGAAGGATAGGGAAGCCTATGACTCAGAATAACATTTGAAGATATTGTCTAGAGGTATTGGAAATGATAAGAATTCTATATAATTCTATATAGAATTGAAGTTTAGAATTAAGACTCAGAGAAGTATATGCATCCGCTAGAGGATCATTTATATCTTGTGGTAACATTATAATGTTAGGGTATCGATGGTATTGATGTTGGTAAACTCATCATGCTGAAAATGTTCTCCTTCCAAGGTTTATAAGCAGAATCCACAAGTACCAAATTTGATGATTGATCTTGAGCTTGCTAGAGGGATGACGTGCATGACTTTACGATCAATATAAGGTAGAAGCACTTCATTGAATGATGTCAAGATTGAAGATAGGTGTGACCACCTTGATTGTAGAAGTCTGAAGAGATTGATTGAATCTTAATAGAAATTCCTAGTTATGTTTAAATGACATCCACTTAGGATGGCATGACAGAACTTGATTCTGTTTGCCATTCACTTTTGATCTACCCACTTGTGCAACAATAAAGTTTTAGCCTTCAAACAAATGTGGTATTTTAAACCTTTGTAATTACATTTGAGAGCACAAGTGTGCAAGGGGAATGCTATGACAAGCATAAGATAGAAGAAGAGTCTTCATGAGCTAATTGAGTTGAGTCAACCTTCGTCCTCGGTTGGAATCAGATAATTTCAATCTAAATACTAGTATGACCTCATGCATGGGATTTGCAAACAAATTCAGTGCATTTGCATTAAGTGGGAATTTACATTGTGGGGGAAGAATAACCAATGTTCTAATAACCAGTGTTCCATTTCCAATATTTGACCAATGCTTATATGGAGGCATTTTCTGATTTGATGCATATGGGCCTTTATTGGTGGAGATAAGTATTTATTAGCTTTGAGTATTATATTTATCTACTTATTGTAGTCTCTCTCTTATTTGTAGTTCTGTACATACTTTAAAGAGCTATTTGTCTTGATATTTTCATTTATGTTTGAGGATGTTCGGAAAAGGTTAGTAATTTACGCATGCTACCAATATCGTGCAGACTCAATCTTATGATAGTAGCTTCAAAAGAAGCTTTGATGTAGAATTCATTAGTCATTAAATGATTTGGCTGGTTAAAGTGAGGCTCATGAAGCGAATATCTTTGATGATTGAGATTTTGAATATTCTTTTACATCAAAAGGGAGTCTGATACTTCATTAGAGACAATCTTATACGAGGAGCTTAGAAGATTGATATTTAAAGGGAGTCTAAAAATACAAGTGTATGACTGCATGATTTTGATGGGCCTATCCCTATGTACATAATGAGGAAATGACTTGTCACCAGAAAGTCGGAAGATTGATATTGGATTCAGAGGAAGTCTAAGAGGTAATAACATCCATCCTTGAAAGAAGAGAGCTTTTGAGGGACCAACTAGAGGATTTGACTTCCCATGATCTTTGTTTAGAGGAAGAATTTCAAGGTACAATTCCTTGTTAATGAGTTCTCCATGAAAATTTCTAGGTGAATTTCCCTGTATTGCATTCTTCTCTGAAAAAGAGAAGTTTGAGGTGAAAAGCCTTGCTCCACCCTGTGGGAACAGCTATGGTGGATCCACCTTATGACATGGTTCGTGGTGGATATCATGTGAGTTACTATTTTGCATTTGTGGATTATGTCATGACAGGTAACGATCTTTCGTTGATGTATATGTGAGGTTGCTATTGTAAGGTGTCGATCTTACCAATAGCTTGACTTGTTATCATGATATACTACATTAAGTTGCTGTCCCAGAGTGCTGGAAATCATGATAACGAATGTATCATGACAAACTACGTTAAGTTGCTGTCCCGGACTGTGCTAGAAGTCATGATACTGATCATGACACCCTGATTACTAGTAATCTGATAGACTACATTAAGTTGTTGTCCCGAAGAGTCGGAAATCAGATAACTCATATCCTACTAGGATATAACATATTCTCTTGGTAGGCATCACAAACTTGGTGCTAGTGCACATACCATAAGAATATGAGATTGATAAATATCATATGGTTGATATTCCTTGTTGAATTATACTTCAGATGATATTGAAAGATAACATCTATTTTGATGAATATATGCTGATATCCTTAAATATGTCATTCTATAATATCACATTGAGATGATATCTCTATATGCTTAAGAGCATAATGAGTTCTGGTTGTAAACTCTCAGTCCCATAGATCTTTTGTGGTCTTTTGTTGGACATTAATAATTTTATCTTATCTTATCTTATCTATAGCAATCCTCCCTAGCTAAGAGGGAATCTTAATGTTGTAGCATCAGTCGGATTAAATTGACCTAGAGATAATTCTTGTTATGATTATTGGTTAAACTTCAATTAGACAAACCTTTATATATATATATATATATATATAGTAGATAATATATGTAATATATATAAAAATGTTTATATTATTGTTAATATTTTAATTAATTATTAACTAATAAGTTACCATAGAGACATGTCTCTTCTTCGTGAGACATGGCTCCTCTTATCTTGTTTGTATACATTCAAATCTGCATTTGGAACACACATAAATTAATGGCAATGTTATTACATTTGTAGAAATCCTTTCAATAGACAATTTAGAGGGAAATGTATTCTTTACTCAGAAAGTAGCAAGGGAGAAATCTACTTTTTAACAAAGGAACTTTATTCCAAGGTAAATTGTTTATGCATTAGGTGAAAGCTTCAAGAGGATTTTATTTTCTCCCACTAAGTAATTTCATTTCACCAGCAGGGTGAGAATGAATTATTACAATTCAGGTGATGAGGTGAATAATGTGCAACTTACTTTTTTTGCCTTTCATGCGGAGCATTGTTCATGAGAAGAGGAAAAGAGTTAAAAAGGGAAAGAGTCATATTTGTGCCATAACTAAAAGGGATATTTTTCTGTTGAAATGCATGAGACAACAGATTGCTAAATCAATTGTTTTTAGTTGAAAGGATAAAAAGTATGCTATAGCTATAACATTTTGAGCTACCAAGTGTCATAGTAAAAAAATAGTGAAGGGGAGTATTATTATCAGATATATAGAAAAGATGTGAAGTGCAAAATATTTTCCAGTTGAAAACTGCAAACCAAAAGGGAAAAAGCAAATATTTTCAGTAGTGAGGAGAAAAAGGGGATTACATTTTGCAAATCAGTTTTTTTGTGCAGAGGGAATGAAGACTTTTGAAAATCAGAGATTTTGAAACAGACACATGTCAACTTTAGAATACATCTGGGTCTCCCTTCTTTTCTGTATATTCCTTACTTTCTGGACGTTCAAGGCGGGGTCATTGTGCACCCTTTATACTTGTCTTGATGCTAGAGCCATGCCCTACACATCTCCTTGGGCTCCTTCCATGTTGGCTCCCACCGGCTCTGCATCTAGATTGACCACTAGATTGACCGAGTCAATTGGATCTGTTGCCTTTGTGCTTTGGCTGAGGTCAAGACTGAGATTCACTTTGTTTTCCGGTATTTCACTGCCTGTTTAGAGAGTACAAGTCTCTTTTGTCTTTCTTCAGCTACATTGATCCAACGGTGTCTTGCTCTTTACCTCTAGGAGGCCATGTGGTTTTGTGATCATACCTTACAAGATCTGTTCCCTTCGAGGCAAACTTCTGATAAGCTTATCACTTCCTTTTTCTAGTCGATGTCTCCTGCGTAGAGCACAAAGCTGCTGCTTGATTCTCTTACTTCCAGTCACACCAAGCTTGTGAGACCTCGCAACGGGTTCACTCGCCAACGACACTCCACTTTCAATGGTATTTTGAGACAGTCCACGGTTCACCCCCGCCTAGGAACTTATCCTTCGGTGCTGAACTTTTTACCCCGTAGGAAGGACCTTTAGTCTTCCTTCGTGGAACTTTTGCTTTCTTGTTTGTTCCTTTTCCGATCACCATTTGGTGTTCCTACTGCTGGCTTCGTTGTATGCTTTTAGTCCCTTAGAACCTTTTGTGGTCTCTTGTTGGACATTAATAAATTTATCTTATCTATCTTTTCTTCTTCCCATTCTCTAAGGGTTTTGAAGTAATTTCTCTAGGAAAACATTCATTGTACAGTAGAGTTTTAGTGCAATAGGAGGATACTTTCAGTTTGTATATGTATATTTCTTTCAAATAGTTTCTTCATTAGAAGGCAAGCTGGTTGAGTGTTTTTTTGTAGCCATCTCCAACATGCATATAAAATTAGTTTCCAATAAAGAATTTGAAGGAATGACCATAAGATCACTTTTTTGGTCGCAACCTCATCACATCTAACTATGTGTGATATCCCATACAAGAACAAGAAGAAATTCACTATACCTTAATTAATAATTATTCTCAGCTTTAGAATGAACCATGACTTGTCAATCCATCTACGTGAACTTATTACCAAGCTTTATAATATTCTTTACGAATCCATCTGTTAAGGTTGTAGCTTTAGTTGGATTGATTCGATCTGAGATACATTATTGTTATTGGTAAATCATCATTTCCTATATATACTTATCCATGTTAAATTATATATATATATATATATATATATATATATATATATATATATATATATATATATATATATATATATATATATTGATCGGTAAGAGGCCAAAGCCAAGATTATTATGTATTATTATTAATTATTATTTAATTAAGCACCGGTAGATTCGAACCCAAGACCTCTTCGATAAGAGGCTCACAATTTACCGTTGTGTTGTAGGCTCTTGCCTTATATATATATATATATATATACATATACATATATTGTTATACATATTATTAATTTTGTTAATATATTATTAATTAATGATGATTAAACCATAGAGACACGTCTCTTCATGAGACATGTCTCCTGTCATACTTATATGAGATTCAAATCTACATTTGGAATACACCTATAACAATGACAATGTTAGTATATTTGCAGCGATCCTGATAATTCAACATGGTATTAGAGCCAACTGCAAATGTATCAAAGTGATAAGAGTATAAAGAGGAATTTATAAACTGAAATGTTTATTACTGCAGAAATTTAGATCTCAAGGAGATAAAATATAGAGGCAAGGAGAAGTATATCCTACAACAACCATGCTACATGATAACATCAGGCATGCAAGTCATCGAATAAAGGTTAGACTTAATGCAAGCAACCAAGCATGGAGAATGGGAGAAAATGGCATAAGATATTACACAACAGCAAGCAGCCCTAATATGAATACAGTGAGATATATAACCCAGGTTGCAAATTTAAGATAAAGATCAAATCAAAGGATGACCTTGAAAGTTTCTATGTTTAGTCTAGATGGAGGGATGATTAGAGGCGATTTAAGACTTGAATGGAATCATCAAGGGAAGTCAAACTGGCGATATAATGGACCCTTGCATGTAGACCATGACAAACACCAATCGAATTGGATATAAAATGTTTGAGGAATCATTCTAATGGACTAAATTGATTACTGCTTCAATGCACGTGAATCCCTTGTGTACCGTCCTTGGGTGGTGGAAAATTTGAGAATTTTTGAAGCATATCATTTGTATTCTTTCTTAAGTTGTAACTGAGCTTTATGCAACATTCTGGTATTTGCCGATATCTATATCTTGATATGGATGTTGAACTATGGTAGTTTGAAAACTCAAAATTTCATTCATTTGGAAGAAATATGCATAGGAGATTAGAGTACAATTACATGCATATGTTGGAAGGAATACACAATATCAAACCATAATTTCACACCAATAATAATTAACATCATATTTTCCATTGAATGTTTTGGAGGAAATTACGATAATGTGTCAACTCTTATATATACATACGATCACCTTATTTTTTGGATCTGGCATGCCATGTTGCTCTAAGTTATACAAAAGATCGATATGAATGTCATTACAATCTTCGAACAGTTTGAAACAAGATATGAGCATCATGTCTGCTTTGTGTTATTATTTGTGGAGTATAGAGACTTCAGGCAAAGTTTGATTAAAGGTGCCATGTAAGAGAAAACTTTATACGTATAAGGAAGAATTGGTGCAAATATGCTTAAAGCAATTAAAATATAATACAATGTTACAATTATTCTTGAATCATTAAAAAAGTATATTAATAAAGAGATGCGATTTATGGAGAGTTGCATACTCTTCAATGGGCTTTGTAAAGTACATAAAATGAAATAATTTATATCATCTTTGAAAGCAGCAGTGGTAAGTGAATGGGAAATAGTAGTGTGAAGAAAGGAGTATATATATATTCAAATCCTTGATTTGATATATATGAATAAGAGATTTTGAATAGGGAATTATGTAAGGGAAATGATTAAAATAAGACCCAAAGGAAATGTGATTCATTCATTGATTATACAATGGAACAACGATAAAACATAAAATTCATGCAAGTAATATGATCTGCAGGGAGATTTGAGTGCAAAAGGCTATGTTACGAGAGAAGATACTCCAACTTTAGATGGATGTGATGAAGCTTGTAATCTAATAGTAAAAAGAAAATCACACTTGGACATTAGGATTTCTAGTGTGCATGTATGCGTGATAATTCTCTCACCATGAAGAGAGTTATACTGATATGGCATAGAGGTTGATATCAATCATGTAAAATTGTCTTTCATTGGACTTGATCATGACTGAAAACTCCATAAAACAGAATCAATGGGAATCTTACATTGTGGGGAGGAATGATAATCAATGTTCCATTCCCATTTGAACCATCTTTAGAGGTGATATGTCAGAGAAGGGACACCATCAAAGTTCAAACTTGAACCATCTTTAGAAAGGAGATCTTCCATTCTCAAATGTGTATGAACCCTCATGTGTAGATAAGTATTCTTACCTTTTACATTTATCTACTCATTGTAGTCTCTCTCCTATTTGTAATTCTATACATGCTATAAGAGTTATTTGCCTTGATCTTTTTTTCCCTTATGTGTAGGGATGATCTTGCAAGAAATGCAGGATGGTACTTTACACATGCTACCAAATATTGTGTAGACTCAATCTTATGGTAGTAACTTGAAAGAAGTTGTGATCTAGAATTTATTAGTCATCTGATGATCTGGCTGGTTAAAGTGAGGCTCAAGAAGAGAATATCTTTGATGATTGAGATTATGAGTATCCTTTGATATCAAGAGGGAGTTCAATACTTCATCAGAGACAACCTTATACAAGCAGCTCAGAGGATTGATACTTAGATGAAGTCTAACATACATGTGTATGACTACATGATTGTGATGGGCCTACTCATGTGTTCATCACGAGGAAGTAATAACTTGTCACCTGAAGGTTGGAAGATTAATATCAGGTTCAGAGGGAGTCTGACAGGCATCCTTGGGTGAAGAGAGTCTCAAAGGGAATAACTATAGGACTTGACTTCCTAGGATCATTGTTTAGAGGGAGAATTTCTGAGGTGCAATCCTTTGCAAATGATATCTTCTTTATGATGGAGAAGTTCTAAGTGAAATTCATTATAATGTATTCTTCTCTGTGAAGGAGAGTTGAGGTGAAAGCCCTTGTACCACCCTCTTACTTGGTTCATGGTGGTTACTATTTTGCATACCACACACTTACTTGGTTCATGGTGGTTACTATTTTGCATACCACCCTCTTACTTGGTTCATGGCGGTTACTATTTCGCATATGATATGTAATGAAAGGTGATGATCTTTCATTGACATATATAAATAGAAGGGAGCCATTGTAAGGTGACGATCTTATAAATGGTAGACTTGTTATCATGATAGACTTCATTAAGTTGTCCCAGAGTGCTGGAAGTCATGATAACGAACATATCATGATCATAATTCATCAAGTTGTTGTGCTGGAGATCATGATACTTGTCATGATAGAGACCATGACATTATGATTTCTTGTTAAGTTGTTGTCCCAGAGTGCCGGAAATCAAATAACTCATATCCTTCTAGGATATAACATATTCTTTCGGTAGGTGTCAAGGATTTGATGCTAGTGCACATACCAAAAGAATTTACCTCCAATGAATGTGATATGATTGATATTTCTTGTTGAATCATACTTCGGATTATATTGAAAGATAACATCTAAGTTGATGTATTTATGTTGATATCCTTAAATATGCCATTCCAAGTATATCATATTGAGATGATATCTCTTCATATACTTAAGAGCATAATGTGTTCTACAAATCCTCCCTAGCTAAGAGAGAGTGTTAATGTTGTAGCTTTAGTTGGATTGATTCGATCTGAGATACATTATTGTTATTGGTAAATCATCATTTCCTATATATACTTATTCATGTTAAATAATATATATTATTGTATATATATATATATATATTATTATTTTGGTTAATATATTATTAATTAATGATGATTAAACCATAAAGACATGTCTCCTCTCATATTTAAATGAGATTCAAATCTGCATTTGGAATACACCTATAACAATGGCAATGTTAGTACATTTGTAGTGATCCTGATAATTCAACGCCATCTACAGTAGGAATACAAAATGAAGGTTTCATGGATTTGATTAGCTTCTTGGCAACATTGATTGAATAGATTTGGAGCATTTAAATGAAATGCTGGCCAAAATTTGATTAAGGGACAAAATTATAGAGTAGGTTGGGGTGGGAGGGGGAGAGAGAGAGAGATTGGCATAAGTGAGAAGATATGTTGGGAAAATAAGGTCTTGTGAAGAAAAAAACAAACATACATATCATAGGTTAAAGAGTTGGTCTCAACAAAAAAAATCACATATTAGAAAATATGTTTTTGATTAAGCTAAGTTGTCTAACAAGGGGGCTGATCCTTACACAACCACAATTAAAAGGCGTCAGGAGATCAACAACACATAAACAAAGGTGCTGATTGCAAGTGAAGGATTAACCCACATCATGAGTGAGAAGCTAATTCGCTTACAATAGGTGGACAACTGTCCAAGTGATACTATTACTAGGGTCTGTTGTGAGGTTTTTATACCATTGCCTCATTGCAAATGGGGACCCCCTCTTTTCGCTTGCCAATGGGGTTTTCCCATGTAGTCTTGCTTTAGTGGCAATTTCCAAGTCTTCATTTCTAAGAAATGAGTTTGAGCAACTTTGGCTTGTTGGGTAATGAATTCAGCCAAGGTTGTGAGTGAGAGTTAGGCCAAGCTAGCCATGGATGCGAATTCAAGCCAACAGATTTGTGATAAAATGAATTAGAATTCATGGAAAATCCTTGTTCTAATATCAAATTTATCTTGGAAAGTCCAAAAAAGCTATGGAGAAGAACATTGATGGAGGCGTTCCGATTCCTGAAATTTGGCTATCTAGAAATTTTCTAGAATCCCCTCAAATTTAAAATCTTTATTATGACACTATTTATCTAACATGTAACTTGAAGTATAAGTTAGTAACTTGTAGTAAAATGTTATATTTTAAATAACTATCCTACCCTTCAAGCCGAAGAGATTGAATTAAACAATTGGGAGTTTAACTTGCAAAATGGAGGTTGGAATCTGACCATGTCCTAGGATTCCCAATCTCAACAACCCTTAGAATTATACTCAAGTCTAGATGATTTCAAAACAACTAAAAGGCAAGATTCAAGTGCAAGTTGAAGAAAGGAACTAATGGAGTGGGCAAGAAGATGAATTGAGTAAATAAGTGGAACTTGCAATCACATCTTGAGGTATAGATTCTTGGTGAAATCTAATTAAAATCAGATGAAGATTGAAGGAAAATTATGAAAATAAAGATAAAATATTAAAAGATCAAGTAGAGATGGTTAAGTCTATGGGATTTAAGAGTTCAAACATATGATAAGACATTCTTGAGAAGATATTGTAATTTGACCACCTCTCAGGACTCTTAATCTTGAGAGTGTGAAATTCCACCCTTTTTTTCATATAAAACTTGACAAGTTGCCAAGCTTCATCTAAGGTTATTTCAATGAAGTTTTCAAGTCTAAGGTAGTGAAAATAATGAAAAGGGTGAAATCATGAAAGGTAAGATTGATGAAATCTTGGAGAAAAATAATTAGATTTTAGAGCAAAGTATATATTGAGATTGGATGGGATAGATTCGACCAAAAAAAGATGCAAATCACAAAATAAACCATGAAGATAAGCCTTGAGAATGACTTAGAAAGCATAGAGTAAGAGTTGGAGAGGCTAAATAGTAACTGGATATTGCAAATCAAGGTAAAGTCAAAATAAATCATGACAATGGGTCGGATTTTGACCCGTTGTCAAGATTCCTAATCATGTCAACCCCTAAAATTCTGCCCATGGTATATGAGTAAAAGTCTTTTGGCTCCGGGCATTGGAAAATTAAAGGCGAAGGTGATGTCTCTTAGTCTTGTCATAGGGTTGGATTCCCAACCCCTTTTCAATAATCCCGATCTTGACTCTAGGTCAGGATCATACCTCATTTTAGGATCCTTAATATTGACAACATTCAAATTTTTGCCCAGCTATAAGGCCTAGTGAATTCCATTTTTTGGGGATATGTTTGTCATTTCAAGTCCTTGGAATTGCCTAGTCAAGTCAGCCAACTCAAGGAAGCACCTAATAATCAGATTCGAGGTGCAAAACTCAAAATTTCCAAGGCAAAAGAAAACTTAGAAAGATCAAGTTCTTGCAGATCTAAGTTTGTAGACTCACTTTTTATAAAACAAACTCCTTTGATTAGGTTCTCATTTTGTCTTGATGTAAACATATTTTAGAAGTTTGAAAAATTCAGTCTTCCATGTTAAATTAGGCAAAATACTCAATGAAATTGTATAAGTAGAGTGAATTGATCTTAAATTTCACTTGGCATCAAATGCTGATTTTAGGAAGAAGCACGAAATCCAAGTTCATGGTCTTAGCACGAAATCCAAGTTCATGGTCTTGTTTGGCAAGTAGAGGTTGATGGAAGAGTTGAATGCAATGTCCTTTTTTAGGGTCCATTTTTATAGATGATTATTTAATCAATCAAAATATTCATATTTGTCAGTTTACTTATCAATTGATATTGTTATTTGGATTTGTGAATGAAGAGTAAAGATCTTAATCAAGTTGCCTAGATACCATCTAAGGACTCCCTCAAAGTTTATGGGTCCAAGTCTAGTTCACGAAGATTCATGGATCGCTGACTGCTACCCTCTATTGGGTAGACCCTTAGATTGGATTTATACAAGCTCCTTTTTTATAACACTAGATTATTCAGATAATGATAATATTGGAGATTATTTTTAGTTCTAAGAAAGAGACCTCAAATGTAATCAAGTTGCTTAGACACCAATCCTGAATACGTGTTCCCTCGAAGTGTACAAGTTCGAGCCTGTTTCACGAAGATTTACGGGACGATGACCCCCGATCTATTGGTACTAACCTATTGGTTGGAATTTACTCAAGTCTCTCCACATGTTCAGGGTGACTAAAAAGTAAAAGATTATTGTTTACAATATTGGTAATTATCAAAGATATTGAATATTTGATGTCTCAAAGCTATCAGATTTCCACAATCCATATATAACGTTCTATTAGTTTTTTGGGAATGATTGTGTAAATTTTTTTGTCATCAACGTTTTAGATCTTACTACATGATTCATCATCAGGATGCATGAGAGTCAAGGAGAACTGAAATATGGATTGCAAACCCAGATTGGGAGATAAAAAAGAAAGGCTGAGGTGATGAAAGCGGCACGCAAAATCAGATTGACATGGTTAACAATAAAAAGAAATTAATAATACAAGCCAAAAAATCAAATCAAATCAAATAAAAATAAAATTAGAAAACCAAGAGACAAAAAATAGAGGAGTTAGTCAAATAATAAATAAATAAAAGGAAAAAACTTGAAAATATGAATCTCTATATAAAATAAGGCATATATATATATATGTGTGTGTGTGTGTGTGTGTGTGTGTGTGTATTTGTATATGAATATATATATATATTCATATGTATATATATATGTATGTATGTATGTATGTATATACATATAAAGGCCTCGCCATATTAATATGTGCCTATAAATGCATTCCTATAAAGATAAATCGAATGAATAAAGATGTAGGATATAAATCTATACGAATATTTAAGGAGACACGAAAATACAAGCAAAAAACAAGACACATAACAACGACAACGACAACCAAAAACACCCACAAACATAAATGTAAATAAAGACCTATTCATAAAAATATATGCCTAAATATGCATGCCTACAAAATTTTTTAAAAATTGAAAATAAATAAATAAATAAGAAATTAACGTGTATGAATAAATATCTAAACCTATACAATAATTAAAGGAGACACGCGAAAATACAAGAAAAAGGAACAAAAAGCACCAAAAACACAACAAAAATAAAATAAAATATATATATCTTTTTATTTATTTATTTATTTGCACCTAATATATATGTGTGTGTGTGTGTGCGCGTGTATTTATATATAGTATATATATTATATATATATTAATTTGTACCTTATATATATATATATATATTTTATATATATAAGGCACAAATTTTAAAATATATATATATATATATATATATATATATATATATATATATATATATATGAAGGTCAAGTAAATAAAAAATATATATAAAAGGGGGACATGAACTTAAAAGATTTATATATATATATTTATAATAAATAAATAAATAAATGAAAAAAAAAGCAAAAGAAGAAATATATATATACATATATATGTGTGTGTGTGCGTGAAGGAGTACAAAATGCAAAAACGACAGATGACCAAAATGCAGACAAGCATAAACATATAAAAATAAAAAATAAAGAGGAGGAAGGAAACTCTAGAAAGGAACCAAGAGCCAGAGAAAGAAAAGAAGAGGCACAAGGGGAGGGAGAGAGAGTGAGAGAGAGAGGGAGAGGGGGGGGGGGGCGCAAACAATAAGAGAATGGATGGACGAGGGGAAAGACAAGAGAGGGGAGGGGGCGAGGGGCATCAAAAGAGCCTCAACATGAACGAAGGACAAGGGGGTGGAGAAAGACAAACAAGGGAAAGGAGACCGCGAAATGAGAGGAATGAAGGATACCACAGCTAGGAGGAATGACCATGGTGTGTGGGAAGATAAAAAGGGTTACCAAGAAGTGCTCAAGCTCAAACCATCATCCCAATTGAGGTTTGATGGGTTATTATTGATTTCAATAGCCTCCTTGAGTTTCCTTTTGAAAAAATTGTTTTCCCTGAAAATGATTTGCGTGTCCTCTAAGCAGATATGATGCTTAGTGGTGGAGTGATCTGCCAGGGTAGATTTGTAACACACTCATGCTTAATGTCTGTTGCATGTTCTTTGATTCTAGTGTAGAAAAAATGGCCGATTTCACCTATGTAAGGTATGCCACACGAGCACAACACCTTATAGACACCAGATTTTGAGAAGACATCCCTTGTGTCTTTAAGCGGGGGGATGCAATTCTTCAAGGTGGTCAATGGCTTGAACACCACACAAACACCATTTTTGGCTAGAATCTTAGCGATTTTGTGGGAGATTTCGGCAACATAAGGAAGAGAGATAAATGAAGAGGTATCGTGGAGAGAGGTGGAATGATGAGCGGTGGAGCGAGTGAAAGATCTAGCTAGGTTGAAAGCCCGAGAGATTTGTTTGTTAGAATAGCCATTCCATTTAAAGACATGGCAGAGATGAGAGAGCACTTGGTCTAAGTTATCTTCATCACAAATTCGGTAGGCTCTCAGGGCAAGGGATTTGATAATGCCAACTTTTTGGCCCGGGTGGTGGTGAGAAGCTGCATGAAGATATCGATCAGTATGAGTGGCTTTGCAGAAAACCCTACGACCTAGCGAGCCATTGGGTTTCCTAAGGATCAAGATATCAAGAAAAGGTAAAGCCTTATTAGATTGAACCTCTTTGGTGAAAGAAATGCATGATACCAAATTGTTGAGATGAGCATGAAACTCTTAAAGTTTTTCAAGTCCGTGGGGCCAACAGCCGATGGTGTCGTCCACATATTGTTTCCACCATTTAGGCTTAAGGGGGAAAGATCGCAGAGCAATATCTTCAAAATGTTCCATATAAAGATTGGCGACAAGCAGGGAGAGGGGAGAGCCCATGGCCACACCATCCACTTGCTCATAAACTACCCCTTGGAAGGAGAAGAAAGTGGACCGTAGGCATAACTCCACCATGGAGGCAACCTCAGCATTAACCTTGCGTTTGATGATAGCAATAGCATCAGGGATGGGGGACTTTGGTAAAGAGGGAAACATCATCAAAGCTAACCAAAATGTCCCCATTTTTGCCATTTGGCATCTTTGATGAACTCAACAAAATGGTTGGAGTCCTTGACAAAGGAGTCAACTTTTCCAACATGAGGGGATAAGAGTTTAGCAAAGAAAGAAGCAAGCTTGTAGGTTGGGGAACCCATAGTATCCACTATGGGCCTTGACGGAACGTTGGCTTTGTGTATCTTTAGGATACCATAGATACAAGGAGTTAACTCTTTTGTGGGCAAAAGACCCCTCTTGGTGACATCGTCAAAAGAAGAGTTGGCAATAGCCACTTTGACCTTCTTCAAGATTTTACTACAAGGGTTGCGAGGAACAATCCTATAGGTACTAGTATCTGAGAGAAGGTCATTCATCTTAGCGATGTAGTCAGATTTGTTCAAAATAACAGTAGCATTGATGATAAAAATCATTCAAACAATCAAATTTGATAGCTCTAAGCATTGCCTTTATCAGCTCTAGAGATGATGAGGTCATGGTTACGAATAAGGTGCTTAAAGGAAAGAAACTTTGAACTAGGGATGTCGCACTTAGGTAGTTTGGCACACCTTAAAGCAGCAGCACAATCTTGCCCTCAGCAATAGCAGCGGGGAAAGGGTGAATTGCGTTCTCAATCTCAACAAGAAAATTAATGTGTGGAATGGAGTGGGGAGAGATGGAAAAATTGAGGCCTCTATTGATAAACATGAAAGCAAGGGGATCTAAGGTTGCATGAGATAGGTTGATCACTAACTTGGATTCCCAATTTTTAATGGGGCAAGACAAAGGATGGGGTAAAGGGGGTGCATGGCAGGAGGAAGGAGAACGATTGGGTGGGAGAAGGGAGCTTGAGGTATGGCACGAGTTCCTCAGGGAAAGAGGGGAAGGACCGGCCCACAAATCGAGAGAGGGATGAAGAGAGAGGGAGGGGGCAAGTGACTTAAGAGAGCGAGTCACTTCCTCAAAAGCATAATTGCCGACCTGATGGGACGTGAGCCATAGGGATTTACCACGGTAGAGAAAATGCAACCCCCATAGAAGAGATGGGTTGACAAGACGTGAGGGAGACGGCATCAGATGACAAACACAACAAGGAGTCTGACTCATTAATGCTACTGAAAGATCGAGATGGAGTGGCAGAGAGCGTACCTGGTACCGCCAAGGAGCCGTTTAGAAGCAACCGTTGTTGGAGCAGAGAACCATATTGGTTGCTGGAGATGCAATGTCTATCAAGACTATCTCCACCATTGAGAGTGGATAGAGAAAATGAATGAGCACTGCTAACATTGGCACAATGAGAGGCTGAGAGCTGATGGTGAGCAGCATTGGTGGAAAACGTCGAAAGATGGGTAGGAGTTGGTGGCAAGCAATTAGAGGCGACAATCGGTGAAGAAGCAGGATGCGAGGAAGGAGGGGGAGCTTGCAGCGAACAAATATATATATATATATATATATAATATCTCTATATAATATTAAATGCCTTTTTTTATATAGAGATTCATATTTTCAAGTTTGTTCCTTTTATTTATTTATTATTTGACTCACTATATTTTTTGTCTCTTGGTTTTCTAATTTTTTTTTTTTTGATTTGATTTTTTGGCTTGTATTATTAATTCCTTTTTATTGTTAACCGCGTCAATCTGATTTTGCGCGCCCCTTCCATCACCTTAGCCTTTCTTTTTTATCTCCCAGTCTGGGTTTGCAATCCATATTTCAGTTCTCCTTGACTCATGCGTCCTAATGATGGATCATGTAGTATGATCCGAAACGTTGATGACAAAAAGACTTGCACAATCATTCCCAGAAAACTAATAGAACATTATTTGATGTCTATTATAATCAACTATATTTTAGTTCTTTATAATGTATATTATTAAGGAATGTTAAATAATAATTTTCTTTAATATGAAATATATATAAGAAAATATATGTAATCAATAGATTATAACCATGATGATGTTACCTTTTATACCCACTTGGTTGGCGGTGGTTCCTAGTGCCTGAGACTTGTAATTGAAGTGTGATCCTTGTATGCAAGTTTCCTTAATATCAATCGCACCTCCTAAATGTGTAGCATGTCACCTGCTATAATGTGTCGAGCTTGTGAGAAGGCCATCTTCTTCACTGTTTATAAATATTTATCTCTGCCTTGGCTCGTCAGTGGGTGTCTTCAATATATATTTCGTTCGATCATTTAAGATTGCTTTTTTATTCCATTTCAATTTCTTTTTCGGTTATCTTTGACTCACGGGTTGAGCAAATAAGTTACACCCGCCGTTTTTAATTTCTCATTATGAATTCCTTTCAAATAGTTTTGCCTGTTTGTCGCGTGGTAATGTTTCAGAAAAATTTACATTTTATTCTTCTTCCTTATGTGATTCATTTTTTTCAGTCCTTCGTTATATGCTTTGCTCCTCCGGTGGCCCTTGTATAAATAAATGGTGTAAGCATCACCATTAGAAGGGTCATTACCCATCGGACTTAATTAGTGTAATGAATTTATAGGTTTGGGTTTAGTTTGCTTATTTAGATTGTATAATATATATTTATTATATTTATATGATTTGATATTTACTAATATTTTTATTTAGTTATTTTAATATTTAATTAACATTTAATTAGACTTAGTAGCTATTGATTTAATAATTTGTTTAGTTGGAGTAAATTATTTTTATCAATTAATAATATTCAACTATTTAATTATTCAATACTAATATCATTTGTTTGTTTACTAATTGACGTCTAATTAAGCTATATATATATATATATATATATATATATATATATATATATATGTCAATCAATTAGTAATTTTAAATCTTAGACGGGATATTACATTGAAGCTAAGAGGACAAGAAAGATGATGCTCAAAGTTGAAAGTGCAAACTGAAAGAACAAGATTAAGATGGAGTTTAGAAAGAAAAACACAAAGAAAGATAAAATTACAAGTCTACTAGTAGGGAAAATTATCAAACCTGAATTATCTTTGGAAACCCAAGTTCATTTTGAAAGATCCAGCTACACGAAGGACTTCATCACTTAAAGAATGTCAAGGTCAAGAAGGATGAGAAGTTTGTGAAGATGAAACTATTTACATGCCATTACCATCAAGATAAGGCTGGAAAATGTTAAATACTAAGAGATATTTTGTCATCATCAAAAAATATTTATCAAGTCTATAAGACAAATATGTTGAGGTGGCGCTTGCTCATTTTCAACCAATCAGAAGGCTTCATTTACATATGTCCAAGCACAGTCAGTTAAATTATACCAAGTGTACATGTGGAGTCCACATCATGCCTCTACTGAATCTATTTTCTCATCAGCTCTTGAAAGCATTGCAATTTTCTTATTGGCCCATAGGGTGATGCCTTCATGTAATTGGATGAGCATTTAATGATTGTAGCTGTTAGGCAGGTTAGAGATTTGTTGGCTAAATCTTGTCCCTTGATCTTGAATCAATCTTGGCCCTTTATTGTAATTGAACAACCATGAAAGGCAAGGCCTTCTCATTTGTAACTCATTAGATTGAGGGGATTAGATTAGTTTTAGAGTATATTTGGAGGAGACATGTTAAAATTGTTTCCATAATGCTATCAAAGTAATTGCTTTTTCATTATTGTTCTTCATGGTGGATTACTTGTGTTGCTTTGGAATATTTCATGGTTTCCACATTTTCTCACTTAGAATAGGATTTTATTTCATGTTGATTAGAAGTAGTGTCCAGTTGAATAGAAGATATTTTAGATGCATTTTTAATGAACTCACTTATACCAAATCCTTAGCTGCTTGTTAATAGTAAGTTTGCCTTGTGTGGTGGAGTGACATATTTATGACCTTGAATTTAATTACTGCTTACACGTTGATATGCATTGAAGGACGGGGTTAATATAATGGTGGTAGTTTGAACATCTTTCATTTACTTTAGAAGATTGCACTAGCTTGGTTGATGCTGATGGCTAAACAAAGTCAAGTAGAGTCACAAGGACATTCATCATCTCTTGCATTCTAGGAGTAGATTCGCTTTCTAAACCCTTTCCTTTGCAGTTTTGTTGGTTGGAAGAAGTTGAAGTAATTGATATCCATTGAATGAATAATTTAAGTTCCTTTTTGATAACCAACATATCACACTAAAAGAATTGAGTGAAAGTCTACAATAAGATGGAACTTTGAGGCTGTTTCATTTGATCATACAATTCATGTACATCGTTTAGCATATATGAAAATCCTTATTCAAAAGAGAGTTGGAGATTCTGTGTTTCATTCTAGAATACTATGTATTTGATTCTGCAAGTTGTAATGGCATAAAACTCACATCAGCAGTTCCCCACTGCATGGTATTGGAACCCCCACTGTTGGACTGTCAGCACTAGAAACAGTGTTGGCAACACTGAACATCAGCTGTCAAAGGCTAGAGCAGATCAAGAGCAACAGTCAGAGAAGGTTCTGCACAGTCAGAAGGGACTGCGCCTGTAGCAAGAGGTGGAGTCGGGTCCACTAAATCAGTAGGAACATCACCCTGGAGACGGGGAGGGGGAGGGGGAGGGGTAGAGTCAGAAGCTTGGACTGTCAAATGATCATCATTTGTCTCCTTCAACTAAGTAGCAACACCTTTACAATGCAAAAGAGAATAGTTTGTAGCCAGATGACCAGTAGAGAAACATCGCCGACAACAAAAGTGAGGCCCTCATAATCCAGCAATTGAGTCCAAGGCCCGTCCCCAGCCATGAGCAACACACCCCCAGTAGCGGTGTGGAGATTTCCATGTCAACAAAAATATGTTAAGTTGTAAAAGAAACATTAATAAGCTTTGAAAAGCATAAAGAATACATTAGAGAGCACATAAGTCAATTTTGCTTGTGGTAGTATCACTTGTAATTAGTTGTCTTGGCAAACTTAAAGTTCAAATGAAATTTCATGCACAAGATTTAATTGGGGGAGAAACTAGAAAACACAAATATATTCATAAAAACAGGGAAACTGTTGTTTTTGTTATTTCAAGCTAAATGTTGGGAAAAAATGCTGCTTTTCCATTTCCCACAGACTAACACAAAAATGTCAATAATTCAGATTGGTGGTTTGGGGGCAACAGCACTAAGAAAGGTCCAGGGGTGGTATTTTTCATGGGGTTCAAGAGAAGTAAGGCGTTTAAGGCATGGGGATTTTCATGGTTAATGCGGTTTTTTAATTTTTATACTTTAATTGTTCAAGTTTGAACTAATTGTCAATAAATTGATGCAATATTGTTACAAAGGCGAAGGCACAATATCATAATTGAGAAAATCACAAAAATGAGATTTTTTTGTTTTCTGCCTGCTACATGTTCTAAAGTTTTTACATCGGTTAGTTTTCTTGATACAGATTTCCAGGTACTTGTGGGTTTTCAGTTGAATTACCTGGTGAGTGCTTGCCTATAGCACATCAGTGAAATTAATGGCAAGTGTCTTGCTGGCCCTTAAAGGCCTGCGAGTATCCAAGAGTTGTGTAGCTTATTTGGTGTTTGAACTATGATCTATTCCATATACATCTGGATTTGGCATGCCTTAGAATTTTAATCTTGAAGAATTGGTCAAGAGTTTTAAATATGAGAATTGCATTTAGAAGATTCTTGATTTTATTGTTTATTTATCTTTGCGTGTATGCTATCATAATACTTGTGCTTTTCTTCTATTCCTTGTGTTCTCATCTTTTTTGTATTTATGTCCGATTTTCCCAAATGGTAATTCTGGATTTGAAAAGTGACATTCTGAGCTTGCTAGTGCCAATGTACCACCCCCACCTGGCAATATCTCAAACTTCAAAGTAATCCACATCTTCAAGTTTAATCAGTTTATGCCGCTAGATCTGATATGTTAAGGATTTTAGAATGTAATACTGTAAGACAACTACTATTCATCTTGTCATGGCTTTGTTGGCAGGAGTAAATGCGGATGATGTTCGCGTAACAGTAGCAGCACCTGCAGCTCGTGGGGAAGCTAACAATGAGCTGTTAGAATACATGGGCAAAGTATGGCAAGTTCTTTTTCATTTCATAAAGTGGATATTTTTGAAAGCAAATCAGTCGCAATTGTTGGCTTGATGTTAATGTGATATGGTACAGGTGTTGGGTTTGAGATTAACACAGATGACCTTACAAAGGGGATGGAACAACAAGTCAAAGCTATTGGTGGTAAGACTTGAAATTAAATGAAATTCAAAGCTATTTATTTCTGTAATTTGAAGGTTTTATTTTGTTTTCTCATCTGATCCTTATTTTATATGTTCCACATCTTACATCCCTCATTAAAACCTGATACTTTTTCTCTTTTTCTCTTTGCTATCTTGTGTTATGGTTGGAGCACGTGATGTCTCAATCAGGTGGAAGATTTATCTGCTCGAGAGGTGTATGAAAAACTTTTACTTGCAGTGCAACCATAGAAGTTATTGTATTTCATTTGAATTTGTTTTTCTATCTCAATTAGTTATTTTATGACCTCATTGTGCCTACAAATATGATATTAATCATAAAATTATGTGCTACATTTTTAATTAGCCCTCTCTGCAAAAAATGCTTATCCAGCTTATATGAGATGGATCATTTGGATATGCATGGTGGATTTTTTTTCCAATTATTGCCCTCTTTAGAAAAGATCTTCAGTTTTGTGATATCAGGAGTATTTCGCCTTACTTCTAATTAAATTCAACCACAAATGATTTAGCTGCAAGTTACCTGCCTGGTTAATGGAAGATTTTCAACTCAAGTTACAGTAACACATGAGGCACTTTTAGAAAAGATATGTGGTGTTTAAATGTAGCATGTTCAATGCTCATCACAGTCCCAACATTCAGGGCAAGAATTATTATGAGTACCAAAGTAAACTTTATAAATAGATTTCCATATATATTTATTTTCTAAGTTGCATGAATTAAAAAAATATAAACTTTCCTTAGTTTACTCTTTTGTGTATTCAGCTACATTTTTACACTAATATGTGCTACATTTAACAATTTGCTTTTCTTCTCTAGGGGTAGAAGTTTACTTGAAACTCATTATGTTGTGCAGTATGAAGTATACATAATTTTAGAGGCATTTCGAAGTTTAGGGATAGATATGTAATGTTAGAACGCATATAAATATCTAGTGTTAGTGGTCTTGCATCAATGGATCAAAAAATCAGGTTTCGATGATCCACGAAAAAAAAGGTCACATGAGGCAAACTGTTTAGGGGTTGCATGGTTCGGATGTTTGTCATGCTTCATCATTTCCAGTGATTCACATGTGCTTAGTTGTACCGTGGTTATAGTTCACATCGCAATTGGTCATTTATTAGAAGTTTAACCTAGTTGATGTAGCATTTTGTCAAGGATATGGTTCCAAAAGGAGAGAAATAAGTTTTATATGGATTAAGTCGTACCAAGCAATAACCTCCTAAAAGGGTTTCATCCCTTTCACCTCCATGCATTATGAACGATGGGAGGTTCAGATTATTTTACAGGCATCGGTATTGGCCACTGACCAACCACTCACAGATTGCTTATTTGTTACTGTTGCAATTTCAGTGTTGTCCAGGTCAAATATGATGAACGACCATAGCTTATTTTTTAGAGATTCTTCCCTCCAATTGGTTAATAAAGAATCGTAGGTTGAGGAAAAAGTATGTTAACAGGGGAAAGGGCTTTTTGCTCATTGGAAGCTATGCTAATTGTTTGGTTGAAATCACTTTCATGAAACTCAATTTGGTCATTTATATTTTTTATGGCACATATTCATAGATTCATTTTCTTAACTATAGGACCTAAAATCTGGTGACGGTGCTATTAACCAATAAATCATAACAAGAGCTCTGGGAGAGCTTGATTCCCTGCCTTATGCAATGGTTAGAAGGTATATGAGGCAGGTGGCAATATTTATTGGCAATACGTACCTTAATCTTCATCTTAAGACTAAGATATAGCAAATTGCACTATGAAATAGTCCTTGATGAATCTATGCTGCTTCATTTCCAGTAAGAAAAAACAAGCTTGTCTTTGTGTTGCCCAACACATTTAGCTTAAAGCTTTAAGTTTATGCCTGAAACAAACTCTATAATTGTAGGAAAGGCTGAGTATGGGTTTTGGATTTGAAATTGAGTGAAGCTATGTTGGATTAGAGACTTTGACTAACATGATACACCTTCACCTTCCAGAGCCACTGCAATTTACCAATAAGCAAAAACAAACTCGTCTTTGTGTTGCCCAACATATTTAGCTTCAAGCTTTAAATTTATGTCTGAAACAAACTCTATAATTTGGATTTGAAATTGAGCGAAGCTAACACGATACACCTTCCAGAGTCCCTGCAATTTACCAAATGTCATGTCCAAATTTTTAGTTTAGGACATGACAAAACTCACAATTCTTTGCTTTCTTTAAAACTTCTAAATATATTTCTTTAATTATACAATATTTTAATAGTTGTAATCATATTTTAAAATAAGGATTAAGATAATTGAATTGAATTGTTTATTAGATATAATTATATTAATTGATTGATTTTATATTCATTAGAATTTTTCTTCTGCATAATTAATAAATTAAGTAATAAAATAATTAGATATTAGTAGAAAATAATGTAAAATGAAACTATTATACTTAAGAAGAGTATACCCGAATATATCATATTTTCTAATTATTAAATACAAGTTACTATAATAGTAATATTATTATATTACACAACTGTAAATAATTACTGCAATATTATAATAGTAGAACTACATAATATGTTGTATGCATGACATAAATACCCATGCTATTGTAATGGAATTTTAATTAAATTTCTGATTTTGTGCATCATTTTGAAAATTATATTAAGTTTGGATATTTATTTTTAACAATGCAATTTGGAGAGATGTAGAGCTACTATTTTTACTAGTTATTTTTGTGATTTGTTATTACAATAAATTTGAAGTCCCCTTTTTACATATAATTTAGTTTTATGCCAATTTAATAACATTCTATTGAAATCTCTATCTACACAAAACAACAAGTTCATTTGTTTATTTATTTTTTTGTTTATATTTTTTTAATGAATATATTATCCATCAAAAAATATCCTGAAAAAAATTTGAATTAAATGTTAGATTTTTAAATGAAGATAGATGATCTTATTTTTTGGGTCTATTTTGAATTGGAAAATCAGATTAAATGCACTATTTTAAAATCATATAAAATTTGATATTTTAAAGTTTAAGATAATTACTTATTATTTTTATTCCTTAGAAAAGACCATCAAAATTTATATTTTATATTTGAAATATATTCTGTTAATGGATAACTGAAATTCTTTTAATCATAAATATTCGGTTTATAAAGAAGAATTAAAATTTAAAAAATCATTTAAAAAAATGTATATCTAATATTAAACAATATTTTTAATTTATCATGTTCATGACTTTGATTATTTAATTATGAAAAGTTCTTCATAAATACAAATAACTGGCATAGAAAAATTGAACAAGCTCCATATTATTGTGAGCAAATGTTAAATTAGCTATCAATGCCCCAATTGACGTGTATGCAAAATTTGAAAGCGTGGACAGTTGAATTAACTTTTTTTTAGGATTACAAAAATTATTTATGCAAATTTCACTTTTCCCCAAAATATGCAGCAAATTGTTTGATATTCACCAATCCATTTTTGCAATGTTTCATCAACCATTGCCATTTCTGATGCCCATTCCTAGGCCCTCTTTTCACACTTCGCCTCACTAATCTTAACATGTCTGAGGTTGACATACTCACATTAAATTGCGGAAAGATTTTGGTTTTGAGGGTCAACATGTGACAAAGCTTTTGACATTGAATCTACATATTTTCACCTACAACCTCGAGGACCTCCTTCCCAAGATGGAGTTCCTAAATAATGTATTTCAGTCGTCGGTTCTGCTAGTTAAAGTACTGTCTTCAAGTTCTACATTATTTACATAACACATTTACATCTACACAATTTCTCTACTGCAAATTTTGTTGGATTTCTCAAGTTTGTTAGATTAAACACAATAACAAATTACTTCTAATGCAAAGTACCTTGACAACAAAATTCTTCACAATAATTTTGACGTCATGGTTTGAATTTGTCCAACAAAAAGGAACACGTTGGCTTGGTTTTTCACTACCCTTATTTTGTTATATCTAGCAGTGAAAAACCCTAAATGTGTGCCCTAAAATTTTGGGAATTAGGTTGAAACCTTAGGCAAGAAATTCACCATAGAAACCCTTACGCCTAGCCCTATTTGGCCCTAGCCTTTGAAAACCTTAGAAAGTATCATTTCAAATAAATTTTGGTGGGACATTTTTATCCTAAAGGTTTATTCGCGCAAAGATACCTTTATTAATCTTTTGATGAACCTTATAAAGCTTGTCTTACTTGCATTAGCTTTGGAGCACCGTAGATCCTTTCAAGATCGAGGGTTGAGGTTTGCCCGCAATATAGAGTTGCAAGGTCTTTAGATATTGCAGGAAAGCACTTTTTCGACACGTAGCCCTTGCTGACGTTCAAGCCTCAGTGCGCCGCAAAAGTTTTTGTTGTCAGAATTAGTCAGACTTTTTGCAGAGTTGTTAGTGTTCCCCATGCATGTTTTGAATTTCCTGTGATGTCATTGGTTGGTTTTTCAGTAATATTAATACTTTGCAATCCAGATTTTGTGATCGTTGATTTAGCAAGCATCAAGGGCTGGTGCTTGCCCGCAATATGAAAATGCATGAGTTTTAAGCAATGCGGGCAAGCCCCTTCGTGACGCGTGGCACAGAGTGACATCATGGGCCCACCTTTCTCAGAAGATAATAATAGCTTGTCTTCCGTGGCAGTTGTCAGGTGAGTTGGAATACAAAGGAAGCGTCTCATTGGTCTGATTAGCTGACTAGGTATTACAGTCATGCAAAATTTTTGATCGTCGTAGATTTGAATAAGATCCAGGGTTAGCGCTTACCTGCAATATGGACTTGCTCGATATTTAAATAATGCGGGCAAGCGGGCACAGTGGGACCAAGACTTAAAAGGAATGCTGAGTCATGCCATGCTGGAAAGGTTAGATGAAGTAAAGCGAGCTCATTGGTGGTAGGTGACAAGTATGCCAAGTTGGAAGCAGTGATGTCATGGGCATGGAAACTTTAAATGCTACATTCAGATTAGTTAGAGCATGTTGATTAAAAGATAATATTCTATTGGTCAAGCTAGTTGAGTGGGTCGTCAAATAAAAGGTTCTAGACTCGTCGTCAATTTGGGAAAGATCGACGAAGAGCGCATGCCTGCAATAAGAAGTTGCAAGAATTTTAAATAATTTAGGCATGCGTCCTTTTGACACGTGGCCGGGTGCTTTGAAATTTTTAAAGCTTTTTGTGTTTTCAAATAAAGTCGTCCGATCATCATAGGATCAACGGGTGAAATTCAAAGTTGAAGCACAAACACAAAAATAACGGCTACAAGAATTAATATGATTCAAAGTTTCCTTTGTGCGACCTTAATGCATAGGTATAACATGAGAATTCACCATTATTGAAGCGCACAATCGCAGATTTTCTTAGGGCGAAAGAATTTCCAGAGTTAGGGCACATAATTTCTCAAGGGTTTCAACGAATTTGCAGAGAAAGAAGGGCAAATTTAGCGGGTAAGTAACATGTAACCATAAGAAATCTAGAATTTGCTGTTGTGAGAGTGAAATTTTAAAAATGCCTCCACGGAAGGAATTTTTTGGGAAATTGATTATTTAAAGAGGGTTGTGCATGATGATTTCTTGGAACAATTTTCCTTATCAATAAATGAAATAACTAAAGGTAGGGAGCTCACTCCTAAGAACCCTAGGGTAGTTGCCGTTGAGGGTTTCTATGATAGGGAAAACTAGGTAAGAGACGCCCAAGTATCTATGGTTGGTTTGCAATTGTTCAAAAAATAGTTTTCAGAAAGGAATTTAGATACCCCCATGAGCAATGTCTGGGAATTCGACATTGGAAGATTAACAGTCCCTACAGTTTTCTTTGACAATGATCTATTGACTGACTTGACTAAGAAATATGATCCTATTATGGGGTGGGTGAAGAATCATTTTGGAGTGAATCTTTTTAGGGTTTTCCCTAAGTTGCTCAGTGAAGTTTTTAACCTTAACCCTAACCACGTTGTGCATGAGATTATTGATATGGATGATTTGCAAGCAAGATATGATGCACAAAGAATATACTTGAGGACAGGGCCATTGCAAGAGCATGCTGCTAAAGTTGGAACTTTGTCTATGATTATTGCTAGCACACCCGAGCCATTATTGAAAAGATATTTTAACCCTAGGGCTTAGGCATTATATATTTCTCTTTGTAAATTTTTTGGAATGGATGAAGCTAGCAAATCCTAGGCTCAATTGTCCTCATAATAGCTCAAACTCTTCAATTTGGAATGAGCACTATTCTAGATTTTGCTACTTTCTTGCAAAGGAAATTCACAACGGTTTGGTGGGGCTAGCAAGGGGAAAAGTGGATAAACCTTTTTGTTGGTATTCATTGCTCATGCATATATGCTTGTACAAGGGATTCAACTTTTTCTCCAAGGGTATGGAATTGGAAACAACCAAGGATGGAGAGAGGAATCCAGTACAGTTGTGGAGTGTGGATATGACCTCAGAAGCCACAGATGCCAGTTATGTGAGGTTTGACAAATATTTTGCATCAAAGCTTAGATTTCTTTTGAGAGGAGACAGCCCTAGAATTCCACAAGCACTGTTAGAATTGGTCAGACCTAAGGACCATGCAAAAGGGCTATTAGTTAGTCATAATTGGGGGGATATAATCCCCTATAATGTTTCAACAGTGATAAGAGTATATGGCTTCCTGGGAAAGCCTCATGTGCTGCCATTTCATGTGCCTTTGAAGATAGGAATAGCTAAGTTGTTATGGCAAATAGGCACTATAGATGAGAGGGAGTTGCCTAAGAAGGGTACATTTTTTCCAATTGTTGCTGTGGCACATGATTTTGTCTTTGTAAGGAAAGGGTGGAAGCATTTGAATTTGTTCTTAGACAGATATAACATGACAGAATCTCATACCAAGTTAATTGTTCCTGAAGGATTCTATGACCTCTTAAGAGAGAGAGTAAAAGCTTCCCAAATGGTGCAACACGTTTACTTCTTAGAGGATGTGATAGAAATGTTTTTACTTTGCAAGAACAAGAATTGAGAAAGGAGAAATGGATAGTATTTAGCAAACCCTAGAATTCATTAATGCTTTTGACCCCCATTATGATCCATTGAAAGATAAGAAATATTGGGGAGCCAAGATGCAGGCATTGATGAATAATTTTGTTGTGATAATACAAGTCATGAATGAGAAGAAGGATGCATACATCAAGGCTTATCCAGATAAGGCTGCAGAGGTGCAGAGGAGAATAAACAATAGAAATATGGTGTCTCTTGGTCAGTACACTTTGCAGAAAAGGGCAGGGTATGTAATGATCCATAATGTGCAACAGGTTCCTCCTCAGTAAAGACCAAGGCTAGAAAGCCCACCTGCAGCCAGTGCTCCAAAAAGACAAAAGTTAGAGCAAGGGTTTTCTTCTCAAATGGAGCAATATTCCCCAAGCCAGTCTCCAATCAGAATTGATGATGAAACATCTCTAAGAGAACAACTTAGACAAATTGGTGGAGAGGGGGCTACAATTGTTACCTCCACAGATTTGGAGATTGGAGAGCCACAAGAAGCACCTACACCTTCCTTGGATTTAACTGTTGTTGATTACCAAGGTAAGGAAATTGATCCAATAGTTGCCCATGCCTCTAAGAGGTTTATTAATGATGAAAATTTTGTGAAATCTAGGGCATTTGCTCAAGTTTTATGGAGGCTAAATATAGGAAATTTTGAGAAGACTTGTGAAAAGATAAAGGCAGAACAACCTGATAAATCGGATTCTGCTATTAAGGAGGAGGTAAAGTCTAAATTTTTGAATGATTTTGCTCAATTTACCCTTGAGGCCAGAAGGCAAGTAGTTAGACAGTTAGGAGTCCTTATTTTACTTGAATGGGATATAGTGAATGCCATAGTTTTTCATTCAGTAAGGAAACAAAAGGATGTCCAGCTTAAGACTAAGGAAGAGATATTACAGGCTCATAGGGGAGTCAAGTTTAGTGATGACCACCAAGCCCTTGTTATTTGGTCAATTGAAAAAAGAGACAAGATCAGAATGCAAGAAATATCTACTGCACAACATACTGGTGCATTGACAGTTTTCAGGGTTGGTGAGGTAGGTAGTAAGAAGATAATAGTAATGGCCTCATAAATGTTAAAATTTGGTAGTGTTGTATCTGGCCAAGAAGAAGATAGATTTTCCCAACTCAATGCTAGGTTTGAAGAAGTTTTGAAAGCATATGAGGAGAGAGGTATGCAGATACAATCATTAGAGAATAAAATATCTCAAATGGAGAAGGTACTTGGGAAAAGAAAAGTACAAAAAACTAGTAAACCAAGGATTATGTACCCTCCACGACCACTTTTTGAGCCTTTTAAGTCCACTCCAATTGTTGAAATACCAGACACCCCAGAAAGGCCATCATTCTACACTGCAGAGGAATTTGAGGAAGAAAAGAATAAATTATATGCACTGCATGTGGAACTAAATGATCAATATGAAGAAAAATTGAGATAGGGTGTCATGTATTTGGTAGATAGAATTGAATGGTCATCATTTTTTGATTTGTTATCAGGGATTGCAACCATCAAGGATGAGTTGAAGAAAAATGAGGCTACATTTAGACCCCTTATGCAAAAATGGACAGAAAGAAATAAAGATATCACTATTATGTGTATATCTGTCATTCAACTACCATATCATCAAATAGAACAGATCTTTGATTTGCTAAATAAATTGTAAGGTTTCGATGACAAACAAGATTCTTTTCAAAAAAAATTAATTATTTGTTTTTCCAAGTATATTGCAGAGAAGTTTGATTTATTTCCTTGTGCTTTAAAGACCATTGATAAAGTGAAGGAAAAGGAAGAGTGGAAAAGAGAATTAGATGAAATTCTTTTTGAAAGGATGAATACAATCATTAATGAGATTGGTCATTTGTTGTGGGCAAGGTCAAATGAGGAGTTGGTTAAAGTGCAAATATTCTATAACTCCATCAGAAAAGAATTGGTTGATATAGAAGCAATTGAAAATTCTCTGATAATAGTACAAAGAGAGGTTCTAAATTTTGATTGGCCAGATGACACTGCTTATAATGAGTGGAAAGATAAATTCATGTCTATAGAGCAGATGTTAGAAGATGACGAAGTAGAAGATGATGCAACTATTACTTTAACAGTTGATAACGAAGATAGAGAAAATCCCCAAGTTAAAGTAAACTTGTAGGTAACTGAAGAGGACACATCACTTTCAAGCCTCATGGTCACTTATTCCGAGGAATCAGATTGATAGAAGAATCAAATCATTGTACTTTGCCGATTCCAAGGGATGTAACATAAAGGGGCCCACAAAAGGAATGTTTGATGCATAAGTCTTTCTGTTACTCACATTTTGTCATTTTGTGATAGGTTTATGTAAATATCTCTTGTAAAAGACACCTATCAATTTCTCTTAGCCTGAAGCTTGTTGCATCTCACACTATATAAGTGAGATTCTAGGGCCAGAGAAAGGGTCCGATTTCTATTGTTTCTGGGTGATATACTTAATTTGTTTTCGGTCCAATGTTTGAGCAAGTTTTATGATGTACTATCTCTGTTAGTTCCTGAGAATACATTAATATAGAATGATCTTTGTGTTTTTCCTAAGGTCATTCTGAGTTTACTGCAAATGTATACAATTTTCAAAGAAAATGAATACAAATTATGAGCTGTCCCCGTATCAGTTCTTTATGAACTTTGTCTCCTTTTAGTTACTTGGTCATCTTGATATTGTATGAGTAAAGGCTTGTGCAATTGAATGCAATCCAGTTAGGTTGTATATCTGTTCACCACTGCTATTAGTTCAATGGATTAAGTAAAAACTTTGATGAATTTGATAAGGTTTATACAGTAGTAGGAATGATTTTTTGAATGATGAATTCTGATAAGAATCACTGATAATATTTGTTGTAAGGCAACATATTAGATCTATGGATTTGTAGTAGACTCTGAACCCTAATGGATTAGGCACTGGTCAAATTGATTCAACTGGAAGAGAAATATGTCATAAATGGTTTTCAAATGCAGAATTATAATCAATTTTACTTTTATTACCTGAAGATCTTCAAAGTTGGCCGGTACTTTTTTGCATGGAATGTTTTAGCTTCAGTTAGCCACCATTGCTGAGAACACGTGCAGATCTATAGAAGAATTTTGGCCAGATCTGTTATATGGGATGTGTTTATCAAATTGTCAAGAATTATGCACGTATTTGAGGATTTGAGATGAGAATCAGAATGAAACTAAAATAATTCTCATACAGTGTTTTCCAATCTTGAATCATCCCTGGATATACCCACCCTAGTTTTGCTGAGCCCAAAGAGTAGAAAACCACCCTTGGTTTTGTTGAAGTTGGGTCCAAATGGTTTGCACATATAATTGTTAATGGGAATTGGCCAATCCTTAGATTGTGTGAGTGATATCATTTTGGTATTGAGCATTTTGTTGCTTAGTAGTTTTAAAACACCAACAAAATGACGACTCCGCTAGGGAGTTGTTCAACACATCTGTGAAAAGTACTGAAGTTTCTTTGGTCTTGTTGTGTACGTGTGTGTCAGATTATCTAAGTTTTTTCCATGGTTATAAGGGGATATTTTAGTGACAAACCTTGAGAATTTAAAGAGAGAATAGCCCAAGTACCACAGCGACACACTGACGTATCCAGTTTCTTTAGGTGTCTTATCTAACAAGAAAGAGTTGCAGTCATACAATATCAGTGATTGGTCCATCTGTATTTGATATTTCTATCTCTACTTGTGTTTTTCCTCAAAGTTAGGAGTAATTGTAATCATGTATTTTTCCAAGAAAAGGGTGGCGACTCAGTCAAGGTTTTGGAGCTAGTGCTAATTTTATAAATAGTGAAATGGTTGACAAAAGCAAAAACACAAGAGCTTACACAAGAGCTCATCCTGATGAACCAATTTATATTGATTTACCAAAAGGTGGTAGGAAGAACATAAATAAGAAAAGGACAGATCCAAATCCCACCTAGAAAATTAGAGGTAGTGTATCTGTCAATTCCCAGTATCAACCAGTATTAAGGAGAGAGTTTTCTTCACTCAGTTTTGAATCCGAAACCACAAGACTCTTAGGAGGCATTTTTAGTACCCCAGTACTAGATGAAAGAGCATATCAAGATAAAGATATGTCACCAGTAGGGAATACTTCCCCTAGATCGGATCTCATAGTTGAGATGCATCGTAGGTTAGGATTCAGGAATTCTTTTGGAAATCCCTCTAATCCTAAAATAGTCCCGTATGAAGAACAAAATCTTATAGATCTGGATGTTCCTGTTGATTCAGAAGCTACTTCTGTAGATCCTGCAAAAGTACAGTTAGAGATAGGATTTTTGAAGAAATGGGTTGCTAAGGAAGAAGCTAAGCACATTCATCTTGAAAAAGAGAAGGAGCAAGCCACCTTGGATGCCATAATAGAAAGAGATGCTTTACTAAGAAGGATGGCTGCCTTGAAAGAACAGAACAAAAAGTTACAAGAAAAATACCACAACTTTCCACACTGATGTATTTGGAGATGTAGACAGTCTAAGAGCTAAAGTTCAAGAACAAGAACAACACCTGAATTAAAAGCAAGAACTAGTTATTGCTCAAGTCCAAGACTATAAACCTGTTCAAGTAAATCCTGTAGAACCCATTGTGAAAGCTGCAGACAAAGGAAAGGGTAAAGCTATAGGAGTCCAAATAAATGAACCGCAAGCTCAACCAAGCAAACCCATAAAACCCTCCATGTCGAAGTTAGATTTAGACTTGGAAAAGGCTAGGAAAGAGAAGGAAGATCTTGCGAAAGAGCTTGAGAAGATGGAGAATGAAGCTCAAGCAACAAAAACTAGGAGAAAAATTCAGTTTATTAAAACTAATTCTGCATTAGCCTCATGGCCAAATTTATCCCTTCCAGCCTCAGCTTCTATACCTCCCTCTGGACCAATAGTCTCAGTTCAAGGAATATCTTAGTCTGCTCCTACCTCATCATCTACCACTTATGCTCAAGCCCCTGTTGTCCAACTTCAAATATCCCAAAATGTTCCTCTAAACCAAGCCAATATAACAAGTACCTCAAATGTTCCTAGTTTCTAGAAGAAACCTGTATACATGGAAAAGTATAGACAAATATCATTTTCAGGGATTCCTGGTGCTCCACATCCCATATCTTTTGATTTGAGAGATAAAGTGGTTAAGTTTTCTGAAAATAATGTTGTTACTGGTGAATAACATTTTAGAGTTTTCATAGACATGTTGAATGATTATGAAGTTGAACATGAAGATGTGGTCATGAAGTTGTTTGTTCATTCACTAATTGAGGATGCAAGGGATTGGTTCAGAAGGTTGCCTGATGATAGTATCACCTCATGGAGTGACTTGGAGAAATTATTTAAAGAGCAATATGGAGACAACACTAATGTAGGATTCATATTAAATGAATTCAATAACATCAAGAAGAATACTAATGAGTCCACATTCGATTTCAATGTTAGGTTCTAGAAAGACATGTACAAACTATTTCAAGTTATGAGGTTGAATGAGGATGTTTGTCTCATGACATATTTTAATGCTTTTGATAGAAAAATGACTTATCACTTGAGGGATACAGATCCCAAAACTTTAAGGGATGCCTATAAAGTTGTAGTAAATATAGAAAACAATAGGAAAACATCTGGCAAAATGGGTAGGAGAGATGACCCAAAGTTTTTCAATCCCCAAAATAATAACAAAAGGGAGAGTGATAAAACTTCTATAGGAAAGAAGCCAGAAGAACCTACTATAGGCTAGGTGTTGGAATTTCTAAAGATGTATCCCACTAATTTCAATAAGCCAAATCTTGTTGAGAAAACCCCTATGAATAATAGCAGTTTCAATAGACAGCCTAGAATGCAAAATTACCCTTACACTACCCAGTGGAAAGATGGTAAGCCAATTCCTAACCAAATACAAAATGTGAAGGATAAGGGTACTCCAAACCCCCTGCAAAGGAACACTGTAAATATGAATGATGATGTACCACGGTGCATTGTGTGTCAATCACCTCATTCTTCTGATTATTGTGTTGTTGCTCAATCATTTGCCTCGGATCAAGGTGTGCAACTTGAAGAAGTAAATGAAGAGAAAAGCCATGATGATATAAGTTGCAATATGGTAAGCATGTGTGATGATTTTATAGATTTTGATTCTGAAGAACCTAAAAATGATATTACCTGTCAGAGAATTACTTATCGTTTACATCATCAGCAAGTGTTTTCAAATGATGAAGGTTATGATGAAGATAAGGTATGTGTTACATCTTTTGATGTAGGTCACATAAGCTTAAGAATGCCCTCCAAAGAGGAGATTGACAGAACCACAACAAAAATGATTTCCCAAGTTCATAGTAACTACAATTTGAGAAATAGAATAGTAAATAATGATGCAGGAAAGCCATCCAGTGTATTCATCAAAGATATTACCCATAAGATGAATGATGAAAATAAGGTCAACAACAAGGTTAAGAAGTGGGAACCAAAAAAGAAGGTTCAATTTCAAACGAATGAAATAACAAAAGCAGTTGTGCAAGCAAAGAAATCAGGACTTGATACTATCAAGCAAATAGTGGTGCCTATTGTTCAAAAGACTTAAACTCCAGGTATTCTTGTAAAACCCACTATTGTTGAACCTGTTGATATGATATCCATGTTGTCCCAAATAATTGTAAAAGTACCTTTGTCTGAACTTCTTAGAATTGAAGAGCATAAAAGAAAGGCTTTATCATGGTTGGGAGGGATAGGAAATGACAATATTGTTGTAGAACAAAGTGTTATCCAACAAACCCCATTAGTAGTAGAGGATAGTGGTATCATATCTCAGATTCTCCAAATGTTTTTAGATGATTCCTTAGTGGCATATATAGAAGATATCGACCCATTTGTCCTTAGTTTGATCATAAATGGAAAGACCCTAAAAAATTGCATGATAGACTCAGGAGCTTCTAATACCATAATGCCTTTCAAAGTAATGGAAGCTTTAGGGTTGAAAGTGGACACCAAGCAAGGCAGATGCAGAGGTATGGATGCTAGGGAAGTCCCAGTCATAGGTACCATAAATGCTTTACCATTCAAATTAGTTGCATATCCTGAAGTAGAGTTGACCATGTCAGTCCTTGTAGTGGATATACCTCCAAACCATGGAATGTTGCTTTCTAGAAAATGGAGTGCTACTATGGGGGGCATTCTGTAATGTGACTTAACCTATGCTACTTTTCACATTGGAGATAAAGCTATCAAGGTAAATAAAGAGCCAAGGGTTAGTCACATTTTAGGGGAAGAAATTGACAAAGATGCCACTTGTTTCTTAGATACTAGTGTAAATGCATTCAGAGCTGAATTGATTATTCAAGAAGTTGAGAATTTTCTTGCTATAATTGAACATGAAGTTGAATGTTGTACGAACTCCCCAATATTATGGACAATGTTTTTTGATGGGGCTAGTTATAAAGAGGGTGCAGGGGCAGGGGTAGTTTTTGTTTCTCCTAAGAAAAATACTTTCAAGTACTCATTCACTTTAAAGTTTTCTTGCACAAATAATATAGCTGAGTATGAAGCCTTGTTGTTAGGGTTGAAAGTTGCTACCCATCATGGAATTAAGAAATTGCATGTCATAGGGGACTTTGAACTAGTTATCTCCCAGATAAAAGAAACCTATGCATCTAAGAACAAGAGATTAAAGCAGTAAAGAAATGCTGTTTGGGACCAGATAGAATCTTTTGATGCATTTGGTATCTCATGGAGAGATAGGAATCAGAATAAGATGGCTGATTTATTAGAAAATGTAGCAATCAAACCTAAGGAGATATCATTTGTGAGAATTTCTCAAATTGAAGTACAAAGCAGACCTTCGATACCTGATAATGTTGAAAATTGGCAAGTCTTTGAAGATGATAAAGACATTATAAATTTTTTGTTAAAGGAAGACAAATACCATGGTCAAGAAATGGATTGTAGTGATTTAATTGAAACTATAGATGGTAAGGAAACCATTTTTGGCCAGGAGATTATGCAATTGAAAACCAAAAAGGTGCCTAAGGGGTTAGTGGTTTTGGAAAGTATTTTTAATAATCAGGATAGAGTGAAACCAGGAGTTAAGGACCCTAAGCCTTATGAATTAAAAGAGATAAACCTTGGTATTGATGAAGCTCTCAAAAAAGTTTATATTGGCCAAAATCTGCCTGCTAAAATCAGAAAACCATTAATTGACCTGCTTAGGAAGTATAGACATGTTTTTGCATGGTCATATGATGACCTTAAGGCTTATAGGGAAGATTTGCTCCAACATGTCATACCAGTAAAGGATAATGTAAAACCTTTCAGACAAAAACAAAGACCAGTAAACCCTACCCTAGCTCCCAAAATGCAATAAGAATTGATGAAATTAAGGGATGGGGGGATAATCAAACCAATTAGACATTCCACCTAGGTTTCAAATTTGGTACCTGTCAGAAAGAAAAATGGAGACATAAGGTTATGTGTGGATTTTAGAAATTTGAACATTGCATCCTTGAAGGATAATTATGGATTGTTAAATATGGAAGCCATGTTGTAGAAAGTAATTGGTTCTCAGCTAATGTCCATGATGGATGGTTTCTCTGGGTACAATCAAGTTCTAGTAAAAGAAAATGAACAATTTAAGACAACCTTCACAACCCCATGAGAAACCTATGTATATGTAAGGATGCCATTTGGCTTGATTAATGCAGGAGCTACTTTCCAAAGAGCTAAGGATGTGGCATTTCATGATTATATCAACAAATTTATGGTTGTATACCAAGATGATCTTACACCCTATTCTAAGAAGGCCGAGGATCACTGTAGGAATTTGGAGAAAATTAGAAATTAGTCTATATAAATATATTTTAAAAATAATTTATCTCAAACTTTAGAGAGTTAGATGGTTATTAGTGAAAAAATTTAATAGAAAATATTAGTTCCCTACCTATATATAAGCAGGGTTTAATAATATTAGTTGTGACATTTTCATAAGATTGCTCAGATACCCATTTATTTCTTACTGTTATTATTCATCTAAAATCATTGCCAATTTTTCAAGATAGTTTTCTAAATGCTATATATCAAAGGCTTCCTCTTACGTAGAAGTATACTTTATGTGTAAATGTAGGATGAATTTTCTACTTTATACCTAATTAGATATGGCCTAATAATTATCATATTCTTTATTAGATTGTAAGGTTATTTTCTAAAACTAAAGCATTTAACTATTTTATTTGAAAAGACTTAATAAAGGATGCTATTGGTCAACATCACATTCATGAAACTCAATTGATTGTTTATATCTTTTGCACTTATTTATAAATTCAATCATTTACTTTTCAAGATGGTTTTCTAAGTAGAGATATACTTTATGTGTAAATCTAGGATATAATTTCTACTATATCCCTGGTTAGATATGGCTTAGTTTTATTAGGATTATTTTCTCATAAGAAAGCATTTAAATATTGTATTTTAACAAGACTTATCAAGGATGCTATTGGTTTCTTTGAGCTTGGTGGAACACTATTTGATAAATCTAGCATAATTTTGTTTTAAGTAAGGGAAGCCAACCAATAATCACATGACCTAACTTCACGCATATACAAAGCCTAAACTATATGTTGAATTTGAGATTTTTTTTGGTTGTTCATATGGGAGTTGAGACCTTAAAAAATATTTCTTGGCTTTTGGGTATAACAAAATACTCTGAAGAGATTGTTGAGCATTGAAGGGTTAAAAAATGGCCTTTTCAAAATGTCCCTTAAAACAAACATAAATCTAGCATTAATAAAACACAAATATGTAATTAAAATATAAAACAATTAATTATAAACTGAATTGTTCGTGGCTTGCTATCATTGACCATTTGAGAGTTAGGATAGGGTTTTCATAAAATCATTCAACAAACTCCATAAATCGCTCAACATCCCATTTGAATCTATCAACACCTTCCAAAAATTGTTTGACATCTCATTAAAATCATTCTTGCCCACATTCATTAACACACTAGCACCTATAATCGTGTGGGGAATGATATGTTGTGTAACGCCTTGTTAGGGAACCCAAGTGAGATTGACCTTATAATGCAACTAAGTTTATTGAATAATATTTTCCTTAAGAGTTTACAAATAGCAATATAATAATAATGTATCAACAAAGCAAATGCAAGTAATAATAAGATAATACATGCATGTAATATAACTCAAAATGTAGATTACGAATCTCAAGGGTTCCATCACATAGAATTACGTACATGTTGAAAATTCACTGAGCACAAATAAAAAAGTACAACTCAAATAATGTAGACATACATCATCACATATGATAAATCCCAAATCCAATTGGATTTTTTTAAAAAAATACATAGAATTCTACATCTACTACATATTTCGTGAGGTAAGAGATACAAATCAAGTACATATACATCTCATATATGTGTCATAGTTAATACACAAATCAAAACACACGAATAAGATAAGAAGATAGAATAAGTCTCCAAAGATGAATCACAATGATGTATTTTCTATAAGAATAATCCAAAAGTGGTAGAGGAAGTCAAAACATATTCCAATAGTAAAATTTACACTACCATATGACCTTGTGGAACCCAAAAAGACCCATTCCCTTTGTGTTGGTGAGTTAACAACACAATCCATACAAATTTTAACCACAAAACCAATTTCAAAGATCAAAAGATGGAATCCTGAAAAGCTATCTAATCTCAAGATCAATACTCAACTACATAGGTATTACACACTCATCTTGAGGCAACCAACACATGTATGAATCCTAGGATGTATATATAGGGAAGTGTCATCGCATGAGCCAACTCTAAGGTTACCTATGGCCTCTTTGGACCCTATCCCCTTATTAACTTTGTGGCACTGATATTTTTTCCATTCAAACAAGGATACCAACTATGCAAGATCTCAATTGAGCATTGTCTCAACACCATCCTAACCTATACTAGCACTAAAGGCATGGGTGAGAAACCAAATATTAAATTATTTGAACCTCTAAATAAAATTTATTTATCACTCACTAAACTAATTACAATAGGTTTTCTCATAATTTGCACCCAATTTCTAAAAACCAAGACCTATTTTTGGGACCTCGAGGGAATCCTGAGGATTTTTGGTCCTGGTTAGTAGGGATGTAGTGCATCCCTGCTCAATTAGGGACATAGTGCATCCCTACATGGCCAATCAGGGACATAGTGCATCCTTGCTTTGGTCCCATTTTAGTTCCCTTTCTGGGGTCTTATTCTAGGCTAGATATGAGGTGTTAATTTTGATGCCTAGTCGACCAACAAGACAGTTTATTCAAAGCCCTTTATAAACCCACCCCCATAAACCCACCCATATGTGTCATTTTGCATCCATCACATCTACAAGTATACTAGCATCCATCGTGCATAAGCACTCAAGCACTCAAGTCTTCAACCATTCAAGCATTGAAGTGTTCAAGCATTCAAGCCATCTTCAAGTACATTCGTGGAGATCCTTTTGCAAACTATTGGAGAGGAGATTCCTTCCATTCAAAGTTCTTTCAAGGATCTTCAAGAAGTTCATTTGGAGGCTTCATCATCTCTTCTAAATTCTGTCGTGTCCCTAAATTCTAATGTAAAGAATTAATTAATTAATTGGTCCCAAAATTAAAATAAAATAATAAAGGACCTTTAATTAATTAATATAAACATAGGGCCCACATTAATTAAATAATAAAATAAATTTTATTGTTGACCTTTTGTAAAAACTATAGATGTTTCTTGGTGACCTTTATAAGGAGATGGTGGGGCATTGAAATGATCATGGATTGGATTTGATTTCATTTTGTATTTCTAGAGGCTGAAGGATGAGGAACTTGTGCACACTTTTAGAGGTGGAAGATCCTCACTATTCTGCCTATTCTAGTTTTGGTGGTTTAGCACCACACTATTATGCCATTGCAGATCTATTAGTCATCATCATTTTCCGAATGCTTTGTATCTTTTAGATCTTGTCCGATGCTAATGTAATATTGTAGTATTGGATCATAAATAAATTTCCACGTCATTGGCATTTCAATGTCTATCTCTGGAGATCTATTGTGTACAGATCTACTAAATTGTATTGTGGCAAATATATTTGATATTTATATTTGGAATTCAATCTTATATCATTAGTATTATAAAACCACTTCTAGACAAGTCTCCACCAAATCTCAACTAATTTCTATATGACCAATTTACCCCTGTATAGGTTTATCCTCCACCATATGACATCCTACATCTCATCGTCATACACCATCTCCCTATATCCCCATTACCCTCCATATCATACATTCCTCCCTTCCATAGTGCGTACGACCACCTTACATCATAAACCATGATCCACACCCTCTCCATCATCACTTCCCTTTGTATGACCTCAACCCCATACATCTCTCTCCATACGCTATACCTTGTACAATCTCTAGCCATACCGATGAATTTTCCAAGATGATTGTATTTCCCACATTGCCAAATTGTATAGACTTTGACTATGTTATACAATTGTTTCCTTTCCCTGCATGTTGCCAACTTGGATTGTACAGGGTTAAATCTTACCACTGGTTGTTTTTGGGTGTCTAACTCCATTAGCTACATTATAGTGGTATCAAAGCTGGTCATCTTGCCAACCTGTTGGGTATTGGATTGAATTATGGTGCTAAGTGATGATTTGGTTGATGCACTAAGAGAACTACAAATAAGTCAAGAAAGGCTCCACGAACGGATGAAGGAAACATTTAACCTCTTCATGGGTACAAGACAATTGAAAAAAAAATTCACTCCTAGGGTCAAGCATCACGAATTGTAAACATCCACCTTGGTTGAGTTGTTGATGCAAAGCAAGCAAGATTGGGTGATTGACAGATGAGAGAAGGAAGTATCCAGAGTTGCGAATGAAGTATTTTTCATCTAAACACAATATACTCTTCAACAATAGTTTGAAGTGAGAGATTGATACGTGGCTACAAGACAAAATGAAATAACAATCTTAAGACAATGAGAAGATTGAGGAGGGAGAAATCATCGATGATTCAAACAGGGTTGATGATGGAGAAATATTTGAGGTTAGCGAACAAGAAAAAATGAAATATTGAAATAAGATGACAACTAAAGTAATATTGTTAGTGTGTGGAAGGAGAACAAGGTTTCGAATCTCTAGAGTGTATGGGTAATGAGCTGGAGTCACATAATGGAATCACAAACCTAGAAGTGTAGGCGTTACCGGCAATGAATTGTAAGAACAATTGCTACCATTATTTAAGTATGAATTATATCCTCCCTAGGTGGCGATCATGAAGGATTACGTCAATGAATTTCAAGACTGACATGTTTGAGATCCAGAAGACTACAAACATGACAATGTTTATATTAGAGTGGTACAATAATTTTTTTTCAACAATATGACACAATAGAGGTTGGATGTCAATTCACTCATTATGCCTAATCAGTTGGTTTGAGATCTTGGAGCTGGTGGGATTCCGGAGTTGGGGCCTAAATTAATTAAATAATTAGTATTGTCAGCCTGTTGTAAAAAATCTAGATGCTTCTCAGTGACCTTTATAAGGAGATGGTGGGGCATTAAAATGATAATAGATTGGATTTGATTTCTCTTTGTATTTTTAGAGGCTGAAGGTTGAGGAACTTACTCACAATTTTGAAGGTGGAAGATCCTCCCTATCTTCTTTTTGTAGTTTTAGTGGTTTACCACTACCCTATTTTCCATTGGAGATATCATTCTAATATTTCACTTGTGCATAGATCTGTTAATCATCATCATTTGGTAACTGCTTTGTATCTATTAGATTTTTTCGATGTCAATGTAATATTTGTAGTATTGGATCATAAATAAATTTATGTGTCGTTAGCATTTAAGAGTATCTCTGGAGGTCTATTATGTACAGTGAGAAATTTTTGCAATGCTCCCCTCGATATTTGTGACAAGGGTTTAACCACCTCATGTGTACTATAAGTTGATAAGTTGTATTGGGCATTAACAAATCGATCTTTTGGTGCAATAGCAATCCAATTATAACAAGTGTATCAGAGCTTGGTCACAAGTTCAAATCCTCAGACCCTCGTTAACATTGAGTGGGAGATTGTTAGAAATTTGTTCAACGCTGCCCACAGGATTCATGACAAGGACTTAACCAACTCATGTGTGCTATAAGTTGAGTGGTTGTTTGAGCATTAATAAATCAATCATTTGGTGCAATAACAATCTCATTCTAACAAGTGGTATCAGAGCTTGGTCAAAAAATTAAATCCTCAGACCCTTGGGTAACATTGAGGGGGAGATTGTTAGAATTTTTCTTAGTACTCCCCTTGGGATTCATGACAAGGATTTAACCACCTCCTTGCACTATAAGCTGAGTGGTTGTATCGAGCATTAACAAATTGGTCTTTTGGTTCAACGACAATCCCATTCTAACATACAAATCTACTAAATTATATTGTGGAAAATATATGTAATATTTATATATAGAATTCAATCTTAAAGTATCCTAGTATCATTGGTATCATGAACCCATTTCAGATAAGTCTCTACCAAATCTTAACCAATTTTTGTACGACCAATTTACTATACAACCTGTTTAGGTCTATCCTCCACTATACCACATCATGCATCTTGCCATTGTATGCCATTTCCCCATACCCTCATTACCTTCTATATCATACGTCCCTCCTTTCCATAGTCTATATGACCACCTATCTACCATCATACACCAAAAACTACAATCCACACCCTCTCTATCATCACTTCCCTCTGTACAACCTCAACCCCATACATCTCTCTGTGTACACTCTACCTTCTTCTATGACCTCTCCCAACCATACTGAAAGATTGTCCAAGATGATTGTATTTTCGTCATTGCCAAACCATATGGACTTTGACTATGTCATACAATTGTTTCCTTTCTGCACACATTGCCAACTTGGATTGTAGAAGCTTAAGCCTTGCCATCGATTATGTTTGGGTGTCCAACCCCATTGGGTACATCACACATTCATCCTTCTTCTACTTGATCTTTTCAATTGATAAAGTGAGATTATTGCATTCGATTCAAGAAATCCTACTATTATAAGGCGAATTTGTGCATTTACTTTACATTTTCAACATTTCAATTATTTCAATTTCAAGGTTAATTCCTAAATTGGGGTTTGAAAAAGGCAAACCCATTGCTAAACAAACAAAAACCCTTTTTCTTGCAAATTGTAGATCTTAGAGGGGAAATAGGCTACAAATTAGGATACCCTTTTTGTAAAGCTTTAGAGATTTGGAAACTATTTTGCGATTGGACATTGTTGAGCAGGGATATATTGTGGCCCTACTGGTTGACCCTACTACCTTAGGCTGACTCTGCGAGATAGCTAAAATATTTTTAGGAGATCTCACTATTTGAGGTTTGGAACCAAATTTTCTATCTGATTGGAGTTGCATAAACATAAATAAATTAGATCCAATATTTGTCTTCATTTTCAATGTAAGTCATTTATTTATTTTAGCTACCCACCTTTCATTTCTATAATATTAATTTCACTTCATAGATCTTGCTATATTAGGGTTTTAAGGATCTTGCATTCTTTTTCTAATTCTATAACTATTAGATCTTTGCTTGCATTAGAGTTCCTTCAAAGTTTTTTTTGGCACTAATCCTCTTAGATCTAATTACCTTAGAGTTAGAATTGAAAGGATCAATCTCATTAACTTCCCTTTGAGGTGCAAGGTTAATTGCCCTAATATGTGAAGTGGTTGAGACCGATTCTAATTGCTTCACATTTCACCTTGCAAATTTTGGTGAACCTGCTTGCAATAATTTTTTCTTGCATTTTGGAGTTAGGTTTTTCTATCTTGTGGACTTAGATTGCTTTGTCCACTCTTGTTGCATCTAGGTATACTCTTATTTGCATTAGTAGTATTTAGACCTTATTTAGATTTATTTTTCATGGCATTTATGTTATTGTGTATGTAGTTTTCATGTTTTATTTCTCCAATGTTCATTGGATCTTGCATCTAAATGAAAAAATGATTACTTGGATCTAATTCTATATGCATTTCTCTTTTCTTTATGGTACAAAAGTTTGTTAACACATTATCCAAATGTCATTCCTTTATCTATGACCAAAAACACCACCCTCTTATCATCTTAACTTTACCTTGTGATCTTTGTGATGATGACTGACTTAATTAATATTTTCTATTCTCTTAGTTTAGGTTTTGATAACGAGGATACATTTGTTGAGGGTTTCCCTATATCTTCTTTCCAACTTTACCCTTATACAAACCTCACTTTAACTCATGACCATTCCTCCTCTCTATTGTTCCTTATTAATAGAGATGTTCCTTCCATTGCAAATTTCACCATTTGGGATGAACCTCTTGATGCTAATGTTGACTATTCTCTTCCTCATGAAAAATATAAGATTGCTACCTCTTCTCTTCAAAATGACAACCTTGATATTTCTTCTTCCCCTACTGCATATCCTCCTCTTAGTGATATCTTAGAGAAAGAAGAAGAAATTATAAATATTTTCATCGATGTGACCTTTCTTTCATTTGATGCTCCTAGAAAAGAGGAACCATTAATGGAAATCCAAAATCTCTATCTTAAGCATTCCTTAGCAAAAGAGGATATTGACAATCTCCTTAATGCTCTCCCTTCTAGTGATGATACTATGGAAAAGAAAGATCTTAATCAAGTTAATTTTTTTCTCAACCCATTCCCTCATTGCCAAAGGTTTCCCTTCCTTAAATCAACCTATTCTCACCATTAAGGTTATCCTCAAATAAATATTAAGGAAAAATCTAGCGATCCTGTGGATTATCATACAGTGTCTCACACTTATCGTATGAGGACTAATCCTCAACCTAATACTTCTCACCTACCTTCTCAATCTGTTCTTCATCCTCCACCTCATATATTTCAAAATCTTGGGTTGGATTATGATTTGTTGTCACACTTACGTAATACCCTCGCTAAGATTTCTCTTTGAGAACTTCTTCAAACATTTCCTACATATCCTAAAGCCTTGGAAAAAGCTCTAGCCACTCGCTCAATTCCATTTTCTAATCAATACCTTTTTAAAATGAATGATTTCTACCCCCATCCCACCTCTAATTGTGTTTACCCATGATGATTTTCCTCCTAAGGAGGTTTAAGATCGTTATGAATCTCTTATCGAAGTTGTGTCTATTAATCAAAACACCATACACCAGCCATTGATTGATAATGAATCTATTTTGAATGTCTGTAGTATGGATATGTTAAATGACATGAATGTTGTGTTAGCTCTACATGATAATGTAATTGGTAATGCAATGGATGTATGTAAAAGAGTCATATCAGTTATTATGTTGTCATTGATATCAAGTCTTCATTGGATAGGCATTGTGCTAACTCAGTAAAGTGCTATATAATTAGATTGATGAAGAGGATTTAAAAAAAGTATGATGAAGAAAATATTGGTAAGTATGATATTCAATGTGTACTTGAATGAGTTGGACAACGATATTGCAATTGATTGTTTTACAATCATGAAATATTGAGAAGTATTGAAGAACTGAAGCTTAACCAAGTTACAAGGTTAATGAAGGAAGACTGTATTAGCCAATTGACTATACTATTGCCCAAGTGATTGGAAGAAAAAGAGAAAATTAGTATTCCTGAGGAAGTCTAGTATTAACTGATTTGTATATTGCCTAAGTGAATGTTATGTTTCCTGAGTAATAGCTGGAAGAACAAAAGTGAAATAGATGGAATCTAAAATTGACTTTTGATGGAAATTTGAAAAGTTTGAGATGGTCTAAGGCATAAGTCAAAGTTTATTTCAAAATCTATTATTGGAAAAATTCAATAAGGATTTGATGAGGGAGATTGAGAAGGATAAGAGAGAGAGCACAAAGTTCTATGCAAGTTCTATTTTTTGAGTGTCTATATTCATTGCATGGAATTTCAAACCTAGAAACATGGTATGAATATGAGATCAATGATGGTGATTAAGTGACAATAGATGGAAAAATATGGAAGCTTGAATAATACTATTTAAGGAGGAGATCAAGATATTTTTTTTTTGATGGTTGGATGTTGATCTTGTTGTTTATGTTGCTAAGGTTTTTGATTGGCATTATTATGAATGAAAAGTACTGAGAAGAAGAAAAAAGTAAGGAAAACCTAGCAGAGAAGAGGAAAGAAAAAGAGAAGAGTTGGAGAAAGAGAACATGTGAATCATTCAAATGATAGATCAAAAGAAGAAGAAAGAGAAAAGAATAGAGATTTAAAAAAAAAGGTAGTTTCTATTCTTAATAGATCATTTCTATTGTTACTTTCTAACCATTGTAGCAAAAAATCACAGAGGAATCAAGTGGACCTAACAAGTCCGTGAAATCTTATATGGTAACATCAATTAGTGATGTTTGTAAGTCCTTTAGAGAAGACCACTCTTTAGACATGATCAAGGAGTGATAAGGTCTAGATGATCTTTTGGTTAAATCCTCTAACAAGGTCATATTAACAATGTGTTGTAACCTTTAACAAGGTTGGCTCCTAGCATAGCTCACTTCAGAGGAGTGATTTTTTTGAGTTGCTGATCCCATGTGTTTTTTCCCTTCACAGGGTGTCCACATTGAAACCATGGTGTCAAATGTGTCAATGTTATTTGTGTTGTAATTTGTTTTACATGTTTTACTTTTTAGTGCAACTCAGTAATAACTAAGTATTTGCAAGTTTATACCTAAGTTATTTTATTGACACTCAATAATGCAAAGAATAATAAGTTAATAATTTGGAATAAATTGGTTGAAATAGTTAATTGATAAGCTAGATGATATCACCGAGTGATTGTTGCTAATGTTTATGAAGTTGAGTTGGTGTTGAAATTGTTGGAATGGACTGTAGAATAACTGAACATAATTGTTTCACCCCCCACCCCCTCCAGTTATCTAACAATTGGTATCAGAGAAAAATGCTCAAAGAAAGAACTTTTTAAGAACTTGACAAAAAGATCAAAGATTTACAAGAGAGAGGTACCAAGACTGAACAAAGAGAACCTCTCATCATGGAAGTACAAAATGAAGATGCATCTATCAAGAATTGTAGACAATGTCACACATTGGTTGGAACATGAGTACAGTACCCATGCTGGTCCTCTGACCATGGAGAAAATGAATGAGAAGAGGAACCACAATATCCTAATGATCGACCTTGCATCTACACTCAATGATGTCAAGTTTGATGATATCAAGAATTGCTCTATTGCTAAACACATGTGCGATAAATTGACACTTGTGGATGGAGGAGATGATAATGTGGGAAGAGCCAAAGCTGAAAGTCTTAGAGGAAAGTATGATGACATGAGAATGGAAGATGGAGAAAATGATGCTCAGTATGTAAATCAAATCGAAGAAGTTCTAAGTGCAATCAAAGATGCTAGAGGTGCTATTAGTGACTTTGAAATTGTACGTCAATTCTTAGAACATTTCTGCCTATTTATGCTATCAAAGTTTTTTCTATTCAAGAAATGAGAGCCATACCTAATAATGGATTGATTCTTGATAATTTAGTTTGTTAGTTGACTATATTTGAGTTTATCAATTATGAAAATAGTATGGTTACAATTGAAAATGTATTTAAATATTCACTAACCATTGGAAATTCTAAGAACGAGATGACAAATAAAGAAGAAATTGAATCAGAATCTAAGGATGCTCTGGATGAACTTGAAGCATTACTTACAAGAAGGTTGTAAATTGACCTTGATTTTTTAAAAAAATGACAATGACAAAAATGACAAGAAAGATCACAAGTATAGGAAGAAAATGGTTTTCAAAGACAAAGGAAGAGCATACCAAGTCTAGTTCTGATGATGACAAGGAAATATTTAAAATCATTTATGTTGCAATCAAAGAAGACCCAAATGGTGAAAGGTATACAAGTGAAACTACCCTTATTTCATTTGTCAGTAAGAATGACTCATGGATTATAGATAGTGGATGCTCATATCACATGACTGATTATCTATGTAAGTTTGATAATTTTGAGAAAATTAATGATGTTGGAACAGTTAAGCTAGATAACAATGTTCCATGCTTGATGAAAGGCAAATGATCATTAATGTTGAATGATAAGATCATATGTGATGATGCATATTGGGTACAAGGACTTAAAATATAATATTTTGAGTGTTGCATAGTTAAATAACTTAGGTCACAAGATGAAATTTCAAAATAGAAAGGTCAGGATCTTTGATGATGAAGGTAATTTGATTGGAAAAGAAATGCAAACAAAAGGTAACTTATTTTATCTTGATCCTACAGTTGAAATATGCTTATTTTCTAGAATTGAGTATTTGTGGTTATGAAATAAGAGGTTGTGTCATGTGAACTTTGATAACATAGAGAAAGTTAGTAGAAAGAAAAGAGTAAGAGACTTATTGAATCTAAAAAAATCATCAAATGTTATGTGTAAAGAATGTCATCTTGGTATGAAAACAAAGTCTAGCTTTTCAAGAAAGACACACACACTTCAAATGATATCCTAGAATGGGTGCATATAGATCTATATGAACTAATTGGTGTTGACAGTTAGTATGATGATAAATATTTCATATTATTTTTTGACGATTATTCAAGAATGATGCCTATTATATTCATGAAGATGAAATGACACACTTTTGATATGTTTAAGTGGTAAATAGAGTTGGTGAGTTTATGTCTATTGAATTCACCAAATTTTGTGTTGAGAATGGTATTAAAAGACGATTGTCTACACCAAGGACACTGCAACAAAATGGGATTGATGAAAGGAAAAATAGATCAATCATGGATTGTGCAAGGAGATTGATGATTGAAAAGTAGGTTTCTCATATATTCTAGAGAGAAGTAATTAGTGCTTTTGTTTACACTCTTAATTGAGTTAAATTGAGGAAATGAGAAAACAAGACTCCCTATGAACATTGGTATGGTCATGTAATGAATGTTAGTTATTTTAAAATATTTGGAAGTAGGTGTTATATTGACAAAGACACAAAAAATGATTAATTTGATGTTAAATGAGATGAAGGTATATTCCTTAGTTATTCATCCAAGAGAAGAACTTATAAATATTTGAAAAAAGCTACTAACAAGATGATTGAAAGTGTGAATGTAAGATTTGATGAGTTTGCAGAGAAGATTCTAAGTTACAACAAAGAGCTATAGATAAGCATTCAATGACACCTGAGATAAATAATGCTTTACCTGAGCACTAAATTCAACTTGAGCAAGAAGCTGAACCTCTATTGAGTGAAGGAAATGTTGAAAATCAAAGGATTGGACCTTTTTTGGCCAAATATATAAGAAATAATTATTCACCTAAATAGGTAATTGGAGATAGAAGTGTTGAAGTACAAACAAGAAGCAAGTAAAGAGATAATAATTGTTTAATGGCTGATTTTGAACCAAGAACAATAAAGATTACATTACAGAATGAATGTTGAGTTAATTTTATGAATGAAGAGATTGCTCAGAATGAGAAAAACAATACTTGGACACTAGTACCAAGATTGTCAACAAGAATACAATAGGAACTAAATTGGATTTTTAGAAACAAATTGATGAGAATGAAGAATTGGTAAGGAATAAGGAAAGATTTCTTTGCAAAGGTTATGCACAAGAAAAATGAATAGGCTATGGCAAAACTTTTGTACCTATGGAAAGATTGGAGGGAGTAAGAACATTGTTGGCTTATGCTACTTACAAGATGTTCAAGGTATATACAATGGATGTTGAATCTACATTTTTGAATGGAATACACGAGGAGGAGGTATATATTGAACAACCACAAGGATTTTTTGAACTCGATTAGAAGAACATGGTTTGCAAGTTGAGCAAAGTATTGTATGGAATAAAAAAAGTCCCAAGAGCATGGTATGAAAGGTTACATTCTTATCTGATTAGGATTGGATTTTCTAGAACAAGTGAAAACAATAATCTATATTTAGACAATGAATATGAAGATATGGTGTTGATTGGTGGAATATTTGTTGATGATATTATATTTGGAGGAAATGACATGTTGAGTAAAAGATTTTTTGATCAAATGAGATCAAAACTTGAAATGTTAATTTTTTTGGTGAAATAAAATTCGTCATTGGATTGCAAGTCTATCAAACAAAGAAAGATATATATGTGACTCAATCCAAACATGTGAAATAAATCTTGAAAATATTTGACATGGATGAGTCTAAGCCAGTCAGTACACCCATGGCGACTGAAGTAGAATAATCAAAAGAAGACACTACTGGTGAGGCAAATGAGACCCAATATAGATCCATGATTGGTAAGTTATAGTATGTTGTACATAGTAGACCAAATATTGCACTTGCTATTGGAATTGTTGCAAGGTTTTCATCTAATCTAAAAGAGACTCACATGACTTCTATGCAAATGATATTCATATATCTCAAAGGAACTGAAGACTATGGCTTATGGTATAAACAAGAGAATGAATTTAATCTTAAAGTCTACATAGATGTTGATTGGGCAAGCCATGTTGATGATAGAAAAATAACAAGTGGTGGAACTTTTGTTTTAGGAGAAAGAGTGATTAAATGGATAAATAAGAAACAAAGTTGTATTTCACAATCTATTACTAAAGGTGAATATTTTGCTGTTGTAATCAACTATTCAAATATTGTGTGACTTAAGCAACTATTAAAAGTAATGAAAGAAGAGGTAACCAAATTTGGTACTATTTATTGTGATAACACTAGTGCAATAAATATTTTAAAAAATCAAGTGATGAATGAAAAAACAAAGCACATATACATAAAGTGTCATTATTTGAGAGAGAAAGGATAAGAGAAACAAGTGAGGCATACATATGTGAAGTCTAAAGAAACAATTGCTGACATATTTACTAAGCCATTGTTTAAGGATTCTTTTGAGTATCTAAGAGGTAAAATTGGGGTCATGTACCTATCAAAATTTACTAAGGTGAAGATGTATGTTGCATCAATTCCTATATGAATTGTAATATCTTTGTGTAGTTGATGCAAGAGTTTACACTTTGAGAACATTTTTGAAGTTGTGAAGATTGTGATGAAATTGATATAATTTATAGATATAAGGTACAAGGACAACTAAAAGGTTCAATAAATTTCATGTTGAAATTTATAATGACCTTTGGAATTACTATCAAAGGGGGAGAGAGTGACTAAAAGGGGAGAGAATGATGACTAAAGAAGGATGAATTATATGGTGAGTATGCTCAAAACAGGAGATTAAATATTGAAAAAGAGAGATTGATTCAAAGAAGATGAAGTAGGAGAGAATATTAGATTGAAGATTGAAACTAAAATAAGAGATCATGTTCTAAGGGGGAGATATGTTGAAGATGTTGAAGATTATTATTGGTGAAGATACACATCAAGTGCATCTAATGAACCAAAATGAATAAAAGAGCTGAAAAGTTGTACTATTGTCAATTCATAAATTTGGTTATCCTATGTAATGTTTTGTATTATAAAATCATATGTTATGTTTTTCCATTAATGCCAAAGGGGGAGATTGTTAGCCCCAATCGATAATGTAATTGGTAATTCTATAAATGTATGTTAAAGAGTCATATCATTTGTTATGTTACCATTAATGTTAAGTCTTCATTAGCTAGGTATTATTCTAAGTCAATAGAGTGTTATATCATTAGATTGATGAAGAGGATTTGATTGATGTAGGGGATATGAAGAAAGTATTGATAAGTATGATATTAAATGGGTACTTGAATGAGTTGTACAATTATATTTCAATGATGGTTTGATTTTTTTACAATCATTACATAATGAGAAGTATTGAAAAACTCAAACTTAACTAAGTTACAAGGTTAACGAAGGAAGACTGTATTAGTTGAATGACTATAGTGTTGCCCAAGAGATTGGCAAAGAAAAAGAGAAAATTCAATATTTCTTGATCGAGTCCAATATTAACTGAGTTATATATTGCATGAGTGAATGTTATGTTTATCGAGTAACAACTGGAAGAAAAAAAATGAAAAAGATAGAATCTAAGGCCAACTTTTGATGGAAATTTGGAAAGTTTGAGACGTTCTAAGGCATGAATCAAAGCTTTTTGAAAGATCTTGAACTAGGAAAATTCAATAAGGATATGATGATGGAGATTGAAGAAGAATAAGGGAGAGCATGAGGTTCTATGCAAGTTCTATTTTTTGAGTGTCTAGATTTATTGTATGAAATTTTGAACTTGGAAATTTGGTATGAATTTGAGATCGACGATGGTGATTAAAAAATGATAGAGGAAAGAATCTAGAAGCTTTAAGAATAGTATTTAAGGACAAGATCAAGACAATTTTTGTTATTGGTTGGATGTTGATCATTTTTTAATGCTGCTAAGGTTGTTGATTGGTATTGTTGTGAATATGAAGTATTGAGAAGCAAAACAAAGCAAGGAAAACTTAGTAGAGAAGAGGAAATAAAAAAGAAGAGTTAGAGAAAGAGAAAGTGTGAATCATCCGAGTGAGGGATAGAAGATAAAAGAGAAAAGAAAAGAGATTTGAATGAGAAAAGGTAGTTGCTATTCTTAATAGATTATTTCCACTATTACTTTCTGACGATTGTAGCATAAAATCTTGGTAGAACCAAGTGCACCTAATAAGTCTATGAAATCCTGTATGGTAACATTGATTAGTGATGTTTGTAAGTGCTTTAGATCAAGCCATTCTTTAGACAAGATGATAAGGTCTAGACGATCTTTTGGTGGAATAGTCTAACAAGTTCACATTAATAATGTGTTATAACCTGTAACAAGGCTAGCTCCTAGTAGAGCTCACTTCAGAAGAGTGATTTTTTTGAGTTGTTAGTCCTAGGTGGTTATTCCCTTCAGAGGGTTTCCATGTTGAAATCATGATGTCAAATGTGTGAATGTTATTTGTGTTGCAAGTTGTTTTACATGTTTTACTTTTTACTGCATCTCAGTAATAACTTAGTATCTACAAAGTTATAACTAAGTTCTTTTATTGACACTCGGTAATGCAAAGAACATTAAATTAATAGTTTGGAATAAATTGGTTGAAATATTTAATTGATAAGTTGGATGATACCAATGAGTGGTTACTATTGATGTTTATGAAGTTGAGTTGGTACTAAAATTGTTTGAAGGGATTGTAGGATAACTGAACATAACATTTGATTCACCCCCTCCCCCCTCCTCTCTCTTTAATCTAATATGTTGATCTCACATCTATTCAACCTGATAAAATTCATATATAAGGATTTGATAACATTGTAAGTAGAGTGGGGTGTGGTGGGGCCCTAAGGGATCATAATGGTAGAGTGGTTGATGTAGTTTCTGTTCCTATTGCTTCTTCTATGAGTCATAGAGTTGAGGTGTTGGCAACTTTGTTTGTGGTTAGAAAGGCTATGGAAACTAGATATTAGAAGTTATGGCTGGAAGGTGATTCTCTAAAAATAATCAACATGTTGAATAGTAATTATTTGGTGACATGGACTATTGAAGTGATTGTGATGGAAATTAAAAAAATCCTTATAGAATTTTGATAAGTTTCATATTACCCATAATTATTGAGAAGCTAATAAGGTTGCCAACTAGATTACCAACAAAGCAGTTAGTATGAGGACAAAGTTGACGTGGTTCGATGACCTAAGCAATAATGTTGATCTTAAAGCACTTATTAATCATGATGCAAAAAATGTAGAGGAAGGCAAGATTTAGTAATAATTTTGAATTAAGCTATAGGAACTTTGGCAATAAATTTGGGTATTATCAAAGTTTGAGGGAGTACTTCTTAATTAGTACCCTCTTAAATTGGCACATATTCTGGGTTGGTTCAGAAAAAGAGTTTGGTTTCAATCTCTTCTTTCTTGTCACTATTTTCATTGTAGATTTCATCTTGTCTATTTGGTTTGTAATATGGGTGGAGAGATGAGGAAGCAAGAACCTATGAGTTGAAAGCATTGGAAGGGGAAAATTGCTGCTTGGGATATACTAAAAAAGGGTAAGGTTATTGTTTACCTTGAAAAATTGCATGGCTTTAAATCCTAAATTAATGGGCTTCCCTATTGAAAACTATAATTGGAACACTTGTTATATTATTGATGATGTCAAACCTTATTGGTGAGACAAATTTCTATCTAATTTGAGTGTCATATCTATTTGATTGATGAACAGGATTTGAGAAGTTGGTCATAACAAAAGTACCTATAGGATAGGTTGAGTTATGAAGAGGAAACTACAAATGGACACTTGATTAGTTATACTTTGACAAGATAAAGTGATTGTTTAATCGTACTAGAAGAGAAGAAGATAGTTATACTGATGTCCTGTAGAAGTGATCAAAATAGATGAAATGCACAGGCTTGACCAAGCAACAGAGTAGAAGATTAAGGAACTTGCAATACATGTCTAGTGATGCTAGTGTCAACTGATCCATCGTACATGCCAAGAAAAAATAGTGTTGATTGAGAATCAATATTGACTAAGTGACAATATCTGTGCCAAACAAGAAATCTAGTAGCGACTGAGTAATCCAGTGATGTCTGAGTGTCATAACACAATATTGGCTAAGGGACAACATTTTAACAATTTATGAGTAATCACAATTTCCTCCTAACATAATTAATTTCTTGGGATATGTAAAGTGTGTTGAAGATACCTTGGAACATTTAAATCAAGGGAAACTATGTTTGCACATTTCTATGCAAGAATCCAACAAGAAGTTTTTAGATTATAAAGAAGATGACAAAATATTGGAATGATTAAATGAATTTGACCTAAACCTAAGATCTACGGTGATGATTAAGGGGAAAAAGATCATAATTACCTATTTAAGGAGGTGCAATGGCTAACTTTCAATATTTGTTGAATGATGGAGTAGTTATTGAGGCTATTGACAAGTAAACTTAACTAGAAGGCTGAGAAGAGTTGAGAAGAGGTGAAGAGTGATTGCTTAAAGGGTTGCCAAGAGAACCAAAGACTAATATGGCAATAGAGGTTAGCCAGTGAATTAGTATTTGAGCCAAATTGAGATTTGTAATTGCAAAGTGAGTTATATTTGTCAGATGAAAACCTGATATTGTTTTCTAACCATTGTATCAGTATTGGAATCCTTTAATCAAGGTTGACCTAACAGTCACATGTAAATCCTTTAATCAAGGTGGCATTCTAATAGAATATTCTAAAGTCTTCTAATAAGGCCACTCCTAATAGTGTGATTAAATCCTTTAAAAATGTCACAGTTAATAGTGTGTTTTGTAACCTTTAATAGGGTTGGTTCCTAATAGAGCTCACTTTAGAAGAGTGAAAATATTGGTGACATGTTACTGGTGTTTTTTCCTAAATTGAGTTTCCACGTTAAATCCTTGTGTCAAACCTGTGTGGATGTTATATGTGGTTATTTACTATTGATGTTTACATTTTGCAAGTTTGTTATATTTAGGACAATGGACTTCTAGTTGATGTTACTAAAAGCATACTATAGAGACCGAGAATGAATGATAAGATCAAAAGTTGTTTAAGTGTTTTTTTGTTCAATTGGTACATCTGGCCCTTGGATAACTGATTCACCCCCCCAGTTATTTTGAACATTCCAAAAATTGGTATTAGAGATTTGGTTGCTGTAGAGAAAATTTTGAAGGTACTTGAAGCTAAAGATCAAGATGTACAAAAAGGGGGTACCAAGGTTGAACAAAGAGAACTGCCCTGCATGAAAAAGTTTAATGAGGCTACATCTACCAAGAATTGGAGAAGGTGCAATACATTTTGTGGACAATGCATATGTGGAGATAAAAATAGTTCCTCTAACATCTCAACAACTAAAAGAGGAGCAAGAACACAACCAAGCTATGTTGGAGATTGCATCATCCCTAAGCTATGTCGAGGTTGATGACATTAAAAATTGTAAAACTGCTAAAGAAATGTGGGACATGCTGCAAAATATTTATGGAGGAGATGAGAATGTCTTGAGAGAAAAATATGAAAGCCTAAGAGAGGTAAGTTTGATGAAATGAGAATGGTATAAGGTGAGAATATAGTCCGATATTGTGAAAGAATCAAAGAGGTTGTTAATGCTATAAGAGGAGATGATGAAAAGATTGATGATGAAATTATGGTCAGTAAGGAATTAAGAATTCTACTTCCTATTTATGCTATTAGGGATTTTGCAGTACAAGAACTAAGATGTATTCTAGGTAATGACCTAACTCTAGGGGGTGCGATTGGTAGACTTGCTACTTTTGAGATGTCAAATTTTGATAACACAACTACTACCACTATTGGAACTACTTTTAAATCACAATTGATCTTAAGTATGAAAGGAAAAGGAAAATATGTGAAAGGTGATAGTGATACTTTTGATAAAGAACTTGACGAGCTTGAAGAACTCATGGCTAGAAAACATCCTAGAGGCAAAGGGAAATACATAGGTAAATTTCCTATTATGTATTTTTTATGCAAAAAAGTTGGTCATGTTGCTACAAGATGTCTTGATAGAGAACACAAAGATGAAAGAAAGGAAAGAAAGTACACAAGAAAAAGATAAGATTGAGACAATAGGAGAAACAAGGACTACAAAGACAAAGGTAACAAATCTTGTTACATTGCTGAAGAAGAAAATCATAATGAATCTGATAGTAATGATGAAGAAGTTGTCTATGTTGCTATGAAATAAGATTTTGAAAAAGATGATAAAATTGCATTGATCTCTTATGTGAAGAAAAGTGATAGATGGATAATTGATAGTGGTTGTTCAAATCACATGATTGGTGATACAAGTAAATTTGAGAACATTGGACCATACAAAGGCAACTATGTTAAATTTGGTAATGATGTACCATGTCTTGTGAAAGGTAAAGGATCAATACAATCAAGTGACAAGATAAAGTGTGACAATGTTTATTGGGTTGAAGGTATTAATCATAATCTGTTGAATGTTTCACAGTTGAAAAAATTAGGTTACAAAGTTGAATTCCATCATAGAAAGGAAAATATATTTGACATTGATGGTGAACTAATTGGAAGTCGTGACCAAACAAGAGGTAATTTGTTCTATCTAGATCTATTTGATGAGACATATTTATTTGCACAACATGAAGATATTTGGTTATGGCAAAAAAGGTCATGTCATGAAAATTTTGACAATTTGGTTGGCATTAGCAAAATTAAAAGAGTAAGAGGTTTTCCAAAACTAAAGAAACTTGATAATGCTATGTGTAAACAATGTCAATTGGGAAAAATGATAAAGTGTAGTTTCAAGTGCAAGACATATTCATCGATGACATTTTCAAATTGGTTCATACTAACTTATGTGGACCTATTAGTGTTCAAATCTTTTGTGGAGACAAATATTTCTTTCTATTTGTTGACAATTACTGTATACTGATGCCTTTGATGTTTCTTAATAAAAAATTTCATGCTTTTCAGTTATTTAAGAGGTATCTGGCCAGAGTTGAAAATGAGGTAGGAAAGAGTCTAAAATGCTTGAGATCTGACAAAGGTGGTGAATTTATTTCCAATGAATTTAATATATTCTACAATGACAAAGGAATCAAAAGACATATGTCAGCACATAGGACCCCTCCTTAGAATGGAATTGCTAAAAGGAGAAATAGATCAATCATGGACTGTGCTAGAATATTGATGATGGAGAAAAATGCGTCATAGAAACATTGGAGAGAAGTTGTATGTACAATTGTTTATACCCTGAATAGAGTGCAATTCAAGAAAGGTACATATACTACACCTTTTGAATTATGGCATGGTTATGCTCCTAATGTAAATTATTTTAAAGTTTTTGGAGGAAAATGTTACATATTTAAAGATAATAGAAATAGAAAACTTGATGCTAAAAGTGATGAAGGCATAGTCCTAGGTTATTCCACTAAAAGCAAAGCTTAAAGTGTTTGAACTCTAACACTAACAAAGTTGTGGAAAGTGAAAATGTGAAAATTAATGAGTATACATGAAGGAATAAAGTTGAATGTAAGACAAAACTTGAAGATTATAATTCATTCATATATGTGAAGGATAGTGTTCCTAGCATCCCACCTTATCATGAAAACAAAGTTGTAGATCTACAATAGACTATAAATGTTGAATTGCAACTGGTAGTTGTCGAGTAGTAGACTATAGGTGCCAAGCAATAGGCAAAAAATGCTGAGTCATAGATAGGGGAAGTCAAACATCAAGAAAATAATGGAGAGCATGCAGAGCATAAAATCAAATGTGAACAAGAGAGGGGTAATGACTCTTCGAATGAGACACTTGAAGAAGAAGTATACATAGAACAACCTAAAGGATTTGTGGATCCTAGCAAGAAGAATATGGTGTGCAAGATGAAGAAAGTTTTATATGGTTTGAAACAAGCCCCTAGAGCATGATATGAAAGACTACATAACTATTTGGTGAAGATGGGATTTGAAAGATCAAATGATAACAACAATCTATACTTAAAGATTGGCAAGAATAATGAGTTATTTCTATAATTGTTTTGTTGATGATATCATATTTGGAGGTAAGAAAGTATTATGTAAATCATTTGCCAATGAAATGAAGAAGGAATTTGAAATGTCAATGTTTGGTGAGATGAAATTCTTTATTGGCTTACAAGTATATCAAATGAAATAAGGTATCTAAATTTTTTTGAAATGGAAGATTCAAAACTAGTTAGTACACCCATGGTTCCTGGATACAAATTATCTAAGAATGATGATTCTATTAATGTGAACCAAAGCTTATACAAATCAATGATTGGAAAATTGCAATATGTTGTTCATCGTTGATCTAATATCACATTAGTAGATATGTTGACATTAGCTCTATGTACTCTTGGATTTGGATCGTTGGATGGCACATAGACCTATGTCTAAGTGCACACACTCTTATGTTGTCCTTTGAGTTAGTTATGCATTGTAAACTTGGGGAATGTCCTAAGTATTTAGTTATTTTATGTATTTAATGTTTTTTGCATGCCAATTTGTGGCTTGAAGGTTTATTTAATGTAACTTGCTAGGCTAACCCATGGCTTGGTTTAGTATAAGTACAACTTCTTGTCTTTTCATGAGATAGGGGATCATTTAGCTCAACATAGAGTAGCTAAGAGGAGCAAAGTTGAGAAGAGTTAGTAGCTAAGTGTGGGCTTGAAAAAAAAAAAAAGGTTGCATATTGGCTTACAAGCACAAGTTTAGATTCTTCTAGGGGTTTTTTACCAGATCGTGGGTATGGACTAGCTAGAGGTTGGTTCTTGAGAGGTCTTCTAGAACTATTATTGCAATTGCTTATGTATTTGGCCATAACCTAGAAGGCCTTACAACTGAGCATGTTCGATGTAAATCTTATTATTCTATTATACAAATTGGCATTGTTTTGGATCTAAATCTCTATGTTATTATTATACTTCTATTGTGTGGTTATTTTCTAGGTGCTAGGACATATCCATTGGGGAATTCTCCTTCCTTATACTACATCAAGTGGTATTAGAGCCTAGTTGTGGTTTGGTTAGTTGAGCTAGTTGATCTTGTGGATTTTTCGCTTTGGGTTTGTAAAGATCCTGGAAGACACCTTTGAGAAGATTGGACCTTAGGGAAATTATAGATCTTCATGATTTTGTCGAGCTAAGGACTATACAAAATATTAGATCAAATTTCAAACTTGAGATGAATTTGATGAAGAATGATATAGTCATTGAGATCATGCGAGCTCTAGCTGGTGTACCTAGGAATGTGGGTACTGAAGATAGTTATGAGAAACCTACTAAAGAATTTGAAGCTTCTAGATCTAGTGGTGAAGGAATAACTGATTGGATAGAGAGATCTATGCAAGATAGAGCTATTCATTAAGATTGATCTGGAGTTCATTTAAAATTGAAGCATAATATGGAGGTTTCTAATTTCTCAAGTACTTTAATTCTTGAAGACTTGATTGTTTGGATTTGTGAATTGGGAGCCTACTTTGAGTTAGAGAACATTGAAGATCCCCTTAGAGTGATATTGGTACAAAATAAGCTAAAAGGACATGCTACTTTATGGTGGAATGAATTGCAAAGAGATAAAGAAGAAGAAGGTGAATTAAAGATCACTAGGTGGAGATTGATGGTAAAAAAATTGAAGGATAAGTTCATTCTTGTTGATTATGAACTTGAGTTGTTTAAGAGATTGCAAAATATGCAACAAAAGGATATGACTATGAAGGATTATATTAGTGAGTTCTATAAGTTAACTATTCGATCTAGGCATAGATAACTTTCTAAAGAAAAGGTGGCTTGATATATTAATGGTTTAAGATTCAATATTCAAGATGATACTGGTATGCTAAATATTACTTCAGTTGAGAATTATTATTAGTATGCTCTGAGGGTAGAACATAAGTTGAAGAGAAGGCATCAAGGTAATTCTTGAGGGAAGGAGAAGCAAGTGAAGGATAAGCATATTGTTGAAGATGAACCCACACTTGTTGAGATGATGAGAAGAACATGTAAGTTTTCATTTAAGGGTACTTTTTTCAATTGTGGATAAGAAGGACATAGAGGTTTTGAATTCCCCAATGATGATAAGAAGGTCGGTGATAAAAGAGTTTCTATGGTGAATGGATTTAGTGAATGAGCCTAAGGTGGAGGAGAACTTGTTGATTCAGTGAGTGTTTCTTGGTAAGAAGGTGTTGGAACCTTGTCAAAGGAGGAATTTGTTCAAGATTTGTTGTAATTATGCTATAATGTAATTTTGGATGGTGGTAGTATTAATAATCTAGTTGTTGAGGAGATGGTTCAAAAACCTGGTTTAAAGAGAGTGATACATCCTTGTCATTATAGGATCAATTGGTTGCTAGATGACCATGCTTTAGAAGTAAGGGAGTAGTGTCTTGTTGATTTTTAGATTGGGCAGTATGTGGATCAAGTGTTGTGATATTATGGACATGAGTTCTTGTCACATATAACTTGGTAGACCTTGGTAGTATGATTGTAGGGTAGTGTATGATTGTGGCAAGAATGTGTTTATTGTTAAGAAAGGTGGAAGGACATATTCTCTTATTCCTTCATAGAATGGAAAGCTTGGTAGGAGGAACATGCATTGAAGGATTCTCAAAGGGGTAGATATCAACATGATTCATTGAGGAAGGATTTGAAGAAGTCGAGTAAATAGTCGATAGTTGCAAGAAAAGAGTTGCATAAGTGGAAAAAATGAAAGGGTGTACAAGTTGATGTGGTGGAGGACATGTATGTGAAGAAATTTTTTTGGGTTTATGTGCTGAACCCAAAAATACTTTCTTCCAACTATTAAGAATGTCTTTTCTTCACACTTAGGGTCTTTGATGCATGAGCATGTTGGGGTATTCAACAATCCTGTATGTGGGAGTAACAAGCTCATATTTGTGGACTTATGGTTTGCACAGTTGGGAATGTGTTCGATGCACATTGGAGAAACTTTTTGTAAGTGTGCATAAAGTTTAAAGTAATCATGTTGGAGTTAGAGTTGTTTTGGTGGCTACTAGTAGCATGTTTCTGATTTAGCAACATACTTTGGAGATTGTTTCTGCAAGCTTTGATCCATAAGAGCTTTTTCATGCACTCCTTAGATTTAAATAGTTTGATGGCACATAGATCTAGGTCTAAGAGAACATACTCTTATGTTGTCCTATGAGTTAGTTATGCATTGTATACTTTGGGCATATCCTTAGTTACTTTATGTATTTAATGTTTGCTGCAAGTTGACTTTGTAGAAGTTGCAAAAACCAACTTTATAGATTGCCAAGAACACTTACATGCAAATGACCTATTCTGAAGAGAAACTAGAGAAGGAAAAAGCAAAGCTTGGAAAATATCAACGGAGTGAGAGAAAAATTGTATTCCAAGATAATGAAAAGAAAAATACAAGAGTTCAGCCTTAAAGGTGAATGAAATCCTAAAGGGAAATAAAACTAGGTTGCACAATATAATTAATATAAAATATTAATTATATGCACCTAAGAGATAGCTTAAGTAACTAGAGTAATGAACAAATTAATTAATTAAATCAAGATGATATAATTAATAAGTATAAAGGAATAATTACTATAAAACCCCCCCTTAAGTGAAGCTTAGGAGGAAAGCTAACCTAGCAAAGCTATGAAAGTAGGAAAATGGGTCTTGGCAACAAGGCCTGATTAGGTACCCAAAACAAAGAAATCTCTGTAAACCAGAGACAAAGGAGAAAACCTAGTGGGAAAAACTCCTCTCCAATAAGAGATAGAAAAAACATGCTAACAAAAAATCAAGGAAGGACTCAACAAGACCCCCCAAGGATAACTTCTATAATAACCCCAAGCATAGACTGCAATTGAAGATAGTGAGGTGATGCAAAAGATTTGGTGAAGATGTCAACAACTTGGGCATCAGTGGGAATATACTCCAAAGAGAGAATACCATCCTGGATTAGCTGATAGATGAAATGCATATGAAGCTCAATGTTTTTAGTGTGCTGATGCTCCATTGGGTTGTCGTAAATATGAATAGCACTCTAATTATCACACCATAGAATAGTGGGATGATCAAGAGGAAAACCAAACTCAATCATCAACTGTCGAAGCCATAAAATCTCTTGACTAGAAAGCACTGCTACTCTATACTCAGCCTATGTAGATGAAAGTGCATGAGCATGCCTCTTCTTGCATGACCATGTGATAGGACTAGATCCAAGACAAAAAATAAAGCCAGAAGTAGACTTCCAATCATCAACATCACTGGCCCAATCTGAGCTAGTGTAGCCAACAATTTGAGGAGTCACTAATGTGTAATGAATGCCATACATAAGTGTGCCTTGTATGTATCTCAAAATACACTTGGTAGCTTGCTAATGACTCTCATGAGGCTCATGTGAAAACTAAGAGACAAGACCAACTACAAAGGAGAGATTAGGACATGTGTGTGTCAGGTACAACAAGCTACCAACCAACTGCTAGTAAAATGTGGGATCTACTAAAGAAAAAGTGCAACAAGTAGACAAAGTAACACTTGACTAAAAAATTGTGGGAGCAGGCTTGCAGTCAAACATGTTAAAGCATCAAAGCATGTCAAGAGCATACTTTTTCTAGTAAAAAAAGATTCTAGTAGAGGACTAAAAAATCTATTGACCAAGAAAATAGTGTAACAAACCAAGATCAGTCATCTCAAACTATTCCATCAAGGCTTGCTGAACATCTTGAAGTATAGAGGATGAGCTACCTATGAGAAGGAGATCATCAACATATAGCACAAGGATCAAAACCTCAGTCTCAAGATGCTAAATGTAGACTATAGGATAGGAATGGCATCATGTGAATCCTATAGAAAATAGAAAGGAGTCCATGTTCTCATACCAAGCCCAAAGGGCTTGTGTTGGTGTAAATTTGTATTTACTATTTACACTTACTTAAGTTTACTTAGGTTAATGCATTATTTTATTATTTTATTTTGTGAGACACTTAGGAGTTTGTGCACCTTTTTGAGTTGTCATGTTGACAAAAAAGGAGTACACAACTCTATTTTAGCACATGGCATCTACAAAATTGATTTGTGTGTCACACCCTTGTAGGCTTATCCTCTCATCACAGCACTTACTTCTGTACTTAATGGAGGATAACCCATATCTAGTGGACATGTGCATGGTTGTATGACATATAATGTAGCTTCTTACGAGGCATTCTAGATGTATCATAGAGACCTTTATATATGCACTCTTAGTGTACTCTTAACAATGCATATTGAATGAATATATCATCATTCAGATCATACTCTCTCTTTCTGGTCTACAGTTGTGCTTGTGTTTGAGTTTTTAGTTTTTGGGTGAATTTTTCCCTTAGGAAAATTATTATATGGTATCAAAGCTATACCAAATTCTTACATGGTATTAGAGCTTGGAGATTTTCTCATCACATAGCCATTCGAGACCATTGTTGCTTCAACACCTCAACCCAAATTTGGAGGACTGTAGAAATTGTGAGCATCTAGAGCTAGATTTGACCTTGCCATTGTGTTTGGAATGATGATTTAGTGAAGATTGACTATAAACTTAGAGAACGTTGGCCCAAAGTCGATCGCGAGGCAATTTTTTTTTGCAAATTAGACCCCAAAGGCCCCGATTTGTAGTTTGGGTATGGTCATTTTTTGTAGATTTAATTGATTTATTCATATTTGCATTTTTTTATTTCTTTATAATTTTTCGTCAATATTCATGAAATTTTTTTTGCCCTTCGGGCACCCAACAAAGAATTTTTTTGGCAGTACTGGGTTGTCAGATCCTAGCCCTACAAAGAAATTTATTACATTTATTGCAATGGTCATACCATCAAAATTTTGGCCCTAAATCTACTGGCCATACTGCACATATTACCTGGTGGCTAAATCCATTACACCGAATTCACAACCAGCATTCACTCAATCCATGTAGGCTTTATTGTATTAAGACCTATGGACCTTTACATATAAATAGTCTGTAGGCTTATAACATATCCCATGTGGAATTAAACATAAAAAAATAGGTGGAATATTTTTGTTATTATGGTGAGATCCCAGGTTAACCTATGAGGTTTTGTATTATTCAAGAGGCTCCCTTCATGGCTCCATTCTTTTATAGTCATAGTCATTCTTTGGCCCACTGCATTCATATTCTGATGCCCTCTTTTTCATTGGTAGCAATAGTCCGACATCGTGTTTTTTCTCCAACCCTGAAGTTGGTAAATCTAGCGAGATTTCAAAGTTCCCACCTACTATCTTACTCTAGTAGTGATACCTCAGAACTCTGACAAGCTATTTTATATTTTGGTGACTTGCGGCCCGCAAACTTTGATTTTTGGCATCGCGACAATAGTTTCCAGTGACTATTTCCAACACTAGTAGTAGTCCCTATCAATGGCAGTTGTCAACAAATCAACCCTGCCACATCCTCACTTGTACTCTGCCATGACCACAGACAATTAAACACCCATGTGTCCAGTCATCCACCACATAATATAGATACAATTCCTGCAATGACACCATGCGGCATTTTTTCATTTGCTCCTGCCTGCACATGCAGACAAATAATATCTCGACACATGGATTCATCCCATTGACTCCAGAACTGCCATGTGCCACGTGAAATTCATAATTTTTACCATGAAAATTTTTACATTTCGTATTCCATGTCACACTACCATACCATCTATATGATTGACACGTGTCATCCATACAGTACAGGTGGTGCAGTCAACTGCCATGTCACCCTTGGTACATTGATTTTTTGCTAATGTTAGCCAGTCACTAGGTTAAATTTGATAGCTATTTGACCATCATACCTTGTCATTTTTCAATTACTATGATGGTAGTCAAATTTAATCACGCGGATTTCCTGCCAGACCCCTCTCTAGATTGCTTTTCAATTTGGCAGCCTGAGTTTGAGAGCTCATAACTTGGACATCTGAACTCCAATTTAGATGCAATATTTTTTGAAATTGGGTAGAATTTCCTAAATTTTCTAGTGGTGGTGTTTTTTTCTAGTTTTGGTGCAAAGATTTTGTAGAAATTTTGTTTTTTGGTGAATGTACCTACATAATCCTGCATTTTGCAACTTCAAACGCTCTGTACGAGCACATTTGATCACTTTTTCAAGTTTCATTTTTTTGAAAGTGCATTTTTTTTGTCTACTTTCTAGATGCAAAGTTAGATTCTAGGGTTGTGTGGACAAAAATCTCACTTTCAAAATTAAGGTTTTTTCTGCATTGTAAAGCTTTGATTACTTTTTAGAACTATTGTAAATTTGAGCTACAATGCCTAGTGATAGATTTGGGCCTCATAAGGCAATTGTAAAAGAAAAATTAAAAATTTCAGTTTGTTCATTTTGACAAGTGGCCCATTGTACACACACTACTTATAAAGTGCCAAAAATATCTTTTTTGGAGGGGTCTTTTGATTGAGTGAAAAGGGGGAGTGTGTACTATGTTTTTGTCTCTCTATTGTGCTCTTTTCATTTTCTACATCATGGGTTTTAAATGTCCACCTCTAACTTCACACAATTATTCTACATGGAAAGATATTGCTTGGAGTAGATTAATGGAAAAAGGATATAGTCTTTATGTTGATGGTAAAATTACCAAACCTACTGATGCTAAAGAACTCATTGAATGGAAAAGACAAGACCAACAGGCTTTAGGAGCTATCAGGAGTTGTGTTCATATAGATCTCTTCTTTCACATTGCCATTTGTACAAAATCCAAAGCAGCTTGGGATAAACTTAAATCATTGTATGGTAAGGTGAATGAAGAAAAGGGATTTTTGATTGAGGATGATATACTTCTCTTGGATTCAAAGAACTTTGACACAATTTAGGATTATATCAACAAAGTCAATGAGTATAGAGAACTTCTTAAAGATTGTGGAAATCCCATGAAGGATGAAAAGTTGATTCATCACATCCTGAAGATGCTACCTATATATTATGCTTCCTTTGTTTCGAGTTTTAATACTCACAGGTTGACCATAGGAACTCACTTGATGGATTTAAGACTTCTCAAGTCATCAAAGACCAAAGCCTTGGTGGCTAGTGATGAGCAATCAAGTCAAGGAGGGAAAAGAAACAATAAGAAGAAGCAGTGGAAGCAGAAATCACAATCTAAGACACAAAAATCCTCCTCACAACAAGGTATTTCTTCTTCCAACAAGAAGGGAAGCAATGAAAAGAAGGACAAATTATTTTGCGCATATTGGAAAAAGCCAAATCATGACGAGCATCATTGCAAAACTAAAAGAATTGATGAATTAGAAAATTTACGTAGAAAGAACAAAATTCAAGTGCTAGGTACTTCAAAGGATTCTACTCCAAACTCTTCAAAGGGTAAAGGGCAAGCACTTATGGAAAACACAGGTTCTTCTTTGAAATGGATACATGACTCAGGTGCCTCCCATCACATGGGTTCTTCAAAGGGAGACTTTTCTTTAGTGAAGCAGTCAAAGGTACCACACATCTTCATGGGAGATGATACTAAAATGGAAGTTGAAGGGAAAAGATAATGGGGAATTCAAATATGTTCTCTACATTCCAAATCTTAGCTCCAATCTCCTATTATTTTACCAAATCACTCACCTTGGAGATGGTCATAAAGTTGAGTTCCTTCCAGATTTAGTGATGGTGCACAGTCTCAGAGATGATTCATTGGTTGTAGTTGGGAAAGTCAATGATGAAAAGAGGCTTTATTCCTTCTCCCACTTTGTGCCTAAGTCTCCTTCTCAAGCCTTTTTGACTCACTCTACTTCACACATCACATTATGGCATGAGTGGTTTGGTCATCTTTCCTTCTACTCTCTTCAACAACTTTGCTTCAAACACATGGCCAAAGGTCTATCTAACATCAACTTTTCTAAGGGAGAATGTTCATCATGTTTTGTAGATATGCATCTTGAGGAGAAGTAAGATAAAAGGAAGTCTTCTAGAGCATTAGTAGTTCTCTAATCAGTTCACATGGTTTTAGCAGGACCCTTTGCAGTGACTTCAATAAGCCAAGGCTGCTATATACTTACATTTGTTGATGACTTTTCAAGATTCACTTGGGTCTACTTCCTTCATCATAAGAGTGAAGTGGTTCATAAGCTTCAAGACTTTAAGACTCATGTTGAACACAAGTCAAGGAAAGCCATCAAGGTAGTAAGGGTGGAATTTGAGAACAAATATGTAGACAGAAGATTTAAGGACTTTTGTAGACTTGAGGGGATTGATCTTTAGAACCCACCAACATTCAGCCTGCACAAGAAAGATGTTGCAGCTATGAGGACTATGAATCTCAAAACCATGGCAAGTTGCATGATAAAAGCTAAGTCTCTTGATCCTACACTTGAAGTTGAAGCCATTAGTAGTGCTACTCACATACTTAATAGGTCTCCTCATAATGCCTTAGATGGGAAGACTCCTTTTGATGCATGGTGCAATAGAAAACTAGTTGTGGGTCACTTCATAGTCTTCAATTGTCCAACATGGGCAAGCCTATCTTCTAGAGGTTGCAAGGCACCAACACCTAGGCCTTGTACCTTCATCAAATATGAAGACAATGTGAATGCATATAGACTTATGGATCCAAAGGCTCATGAGATATTTTTGGAGAAGGATGTTCACTTTAAGAAAAGTTCACCTAGCTTATCCTCTAATCCTCTGTACACATCATAAATAGTGGAAACTAATAGTGACACCAATGATAGTGCTTCAACAGATTCAGACATGTGGGTTTCTATCGACAATTGTAGTGAGAAGTCACATCATTAGTATAGTCCACATGCTTACATTGCCATAGTGAAAGGTTCAACACAACATGGTACATCTCCTCTTCTAGCTCCAACTTCAGTTGACTTGGGAGATAGACTTGAGGAATTACATCTTCTCTTTGATGAAGGTGATCCTTCTACAATTGTTGTGAGGGCTCACTCTGACCCTCATGTCCATTCTTTACATGATAAATCTTTACAGGTTGGCATGATTATGGATACTTATGTACATCAATTAGAGGAGGTCTCTTTTTTAGTTGAGGAGATAGATGGTTCATTGGAATAGGTTCAATAGACATCCTTGCTAGATTTGCATTCGTTCTTTTTAGCACAGTTGGAAGGGGCAACCATTAGCATCAGTGTAGGGATACTTTAGCAAGTTTTAGGGCCACCATACATCTTTAGGATTGTACCTTTTCCTTTGTTTCTTCCTAAGGGGAGGAACATCATTCTGCACTCTTGGACTAGCTTCTTCATCAGAGCCGCTTTCACTGATAGACATTCTTCATTTTGGGGGGGGGGACTACCTTTTCTCTCTTCCTCTTCTTTCTTATGGGGGGGACTTTTTCCTCTTATGAGGTCTGGTTCTTCTCATCTTTACTTATGTATATACTGGATGTATGTCATAATGGGGGGGTCTTGATTACTCCATCCATCCATGCATCCCGATTCATCTCTCTTTTTGGGGGAGGGTTTTTCCCATTAGGTTTTCCCTCTTTCCCTACTTTATGAGAGATTGCATTTCATTATGTACATGGGTAGCTAACATGGCCTAGTAGATAGAACCCATTCTACACTTCATCCTAGTTTTTGTAAGCTTAAGGGCATTCCCCTAAGTTGCACTTAAGGGGGGGTGTTGGTGTAAATACGTATATACTATTTACACTTACTTAAGTTTACTTAGGTTAATGCATTATTTTATTATTTTATTTTGTGAGATACTTAGGATTTTGTGCACCCTTTTGAGTTGTCATGTTGACAACACAGGAGTACATAACTCTATTTTAGCACATGGTGTTTAAACACTGATTTGCATGTCACACTCTTGTAGGCTTATCCTCTCATCACTGCACTTACTTCTGTGCTTAATGGAGGATAACCCATATCTAGTGGACATGTGCATGGTTGTATGACATATCATGTAGCTAGTTACAAGGCATTCTAGATGTATGTCAGAGGCCTTTATATATAGGCACTCCTAGTGTACTCTTAACAATGCATATTGAATGAATATATTGTCATTCTAATCATACTCTCTCTTTCCGGTCTACAGTTGTGCTTGTGTTTCAGTTCTTAGTTCCTGGGTGAATTTTTCCCTTAGGAAAATTCTTACATGGTATCAAAGCTATACCAAATTCTTACAGCCTTTTTGAGACCATACAATAAGCGTTGAAGTCTACAAACCAAGGAGGAATCCTACACAAATCCCTAAGGCTGCTCCATGTAAATCTCCTTAGTAAGATCACTATGTAAGAATGCACTCTTCACATCTATCTAAAAAATTGGTCATCCCTAAGAATTTGTGAGGAATAAGACAAGGAAAATAGAGTTCATCTTGGTGGTAGGGGTGAATTTATTAGTGTAATCAATACCCTCAACCTGTGAAAAACCCTTTGCAACAAGACATGCCTTGTGCTTATCAATAGAACCATCAACAACAAAGTTAGTACAATACAACCATTTGCATCACACTAACTTTCTTCCCATAGGAAGAGAACAAAGATCCCAAGTATGATTCTTCATCAAAGAAGAATAATCCTCCTCCATTGATATGTCCCACTCAAAATGTCTTGTTGCTGCTACAAATGTTTGAGGATCATCACAAATAGCATGACTGAGAAGGTTAGAACCCATAGTTTGAGATCAGGTACAATGGGAAGTGGAAGGGTCACTAGCTAGAGATCCTACAGGCCCAACTATAGCTCAAGCCCATTTAGTCATTTGGGGAGGATCTTGTGGTGGAGGTTAATGGGGATCACCAAGATCATCATCCTCATCGTCTGGAAAAGAGATTGGAAAGGATAAGGGAATAGTGGTAAGTGAAGTAGAATCTGGAGACAAGGTATCTACTGTAGGAAGGTGCTCATCAAATTGGAAATCCCATCAAAATAAGACCTCTTTGGAATTAGGATCAAATAACCTATAGGACTTAACATCCTCCTAGTAGCCAAAAAAAATGAGGTATCGACTCTTTCGCTCCATTTCTCTCCTCTGAGCATCTGGTACAAATGCCCATGCTTCACTACCAAAAACTTGGAATGAAGATACATCAAGCTTGGCATGAGACCAAGCCTCCTAAGGAGTCATATGTCAAGCTACCTTATGAGGCATCTAATTCTAAATAAAATTGGTACAATTGACTGCCTCTACCCAAAAAGATGAATCCATGAACCTAGACTAAATCATACAATTGGCCATCTCCCAATGTGTTCTATTCTTTCTCTCTACCACACCATTCTGCTAAGGGTGTAGGGCACTAAAAATTGATGCCAAAGACCATGTTTAGAGAAAAAATCCCTGAATCTTGGTTCACATAATCCCCCTCATTATTTGTGTGCATCCACCAAATGGAAAGACCAAAATGCTTCTCTACAAATGTCTTAAAGACTCAAAATAAATCAAAGACATTAGACTTGTACTTCAAAAAGTACACCCATGTGTGTCTAGAGAAGTCATCAATGAAAGTAGTCACATATCTGGCACCAAAAAAAGGAGTGGAAAATGACATGAGGTCACTATGAATCAACTCCAATGGTGCTAAAGCATGAGTGGCTCATCCATGTGGAAAAGGATCCCTATGTTGTTTTCCAAGAGCACAACCCTAACAAACACCATTTGTGTAAGAAATATAGGGAAGCCTAAGAACACGTGCCTATGTGCTCTTCTATTAAAGATATTTGTAATTGACATGGCCCAAACGCTCATGCCAAAGTCTACTTACTAAATCTGCATGTGCTACAAGAGAGGAACTTGTGTCATCAAAAGACTCAAATACATCAAAATATAGAGGTGAGATGCAAAGTCAACACTCCTAGTAGCCACAATGAACTCAAAATCGAGTAAGTCTTGAATAACCACATCATGTGGTGAGAAATAAACCATCTTACTAGAGCTAGAGTGAAAAATTTGATAAATAGACAATAGGTTCATCGAGATGTCAAGGACAAAAAGAACATCCTAAAGAGAACCCACAACTAATGCAATAGAACTAGAACCCATGACTAAAAGATGTGATGAGTTCCCAACAACAATTTGTAAAGTAGCACATGAAGTAAGTGAGGCGACCACCTACTGAGTTTTTGTGATATGGTGAGAGGCACTAGAATCAAGGATCTAGGTAGGCCTAGAAGTTATAGCTTGTGTAGTAAGAGCATGACCTTTCCCTACAGGGGGGATGAAAAACTTAGGAGTTTAAATGTGATGCTCCTACATGGCTTCCTCTAAAGCCTCCAAACATTTCCAACACCTAGAAATAGGATGTCCATCCTTTCCACAAAAACTGTAGGTCTTAGCTAATTTCTTCTTAGTCTTGGAGGTAGACTCAGTAGACTTCAAATAAGATTTACCCTTGGAAGGGTTAGCTGGAGGTTTGGAATCAGTTTTCAGCGTATCTTTATTTGGTTTGGCTTTCTATTTTGTTTTGCCCTAAGAAGACTAAGCAACCAATGCTTGGCTGGAAGAGCCAAAAGCATCCACCTATTGGATCTTTTCTTGTTCATGTGTTAATTGATCATAGAAGTCTCAAAAGAAGGCATTTGATGTTTGTCACCCAAGGCATCCATAGTGGAGTAGAAAGTGGAAGAAAAGATCTGATATTATCCTTGCAACTTTGAGAGTATCAAAAAAAACACTCATCATCTATTTTATTTTTTTCACATCCTTGCAAAACTATACACAGAGATTTGAACTTCATCAAGAAGTCCTTAATGGTGGGAAAGCTAGTAGATGTCGAAGTAGTCAACTTTGCATCAAGCTATAATGCCCAGAACTCATTCACTGTGCCAAACAAGTTGTGAAAATTGGTCCAAATAGCTTGAGGAGTGTTCAAACCATCCAGGTGAAACAAGAGAGTATAAGAGATGTTCAATGCAATCAATCCCATGGCTTCATCCATTATGTTCTTGTGCTAAAGAACCTCAAAAGGGAATTGTAGGATAGGTTGATTCTCATCTAGACATGATCATAAGCCATGTGACATAAGAAGTTGAGTCATGTGTGCTTTCCAATTGTGATAGTTGTGTGGCATTAGCCAGGCCACAGAGGGGTTCAAGATTGAGAGAAGAAGATAGAAGTAGAAGGGTTGATTCTAAAGTAAATTACAGAAAAGAAAATACACCCACCCACAACGTATAAATATATCCCTCATAAACCAAGGAAACAACTACTAAAAATACAAAAATTGAGAAAAAAACCTAGACACCAGATGTAGAGAGGGAGGAAATTGAAGCCTCTACTTCAATGCCAAAAATAGGAGCTCAAATAGCCTTGTAACAAAATGAAACCTACATCACTATCTCTGGCTTGGAACCAACTTTTTGACATTTCTTTCAAATAAAAAAAGACCTCTGTATCCTCAAGTTTTGGCCAAAAAAAGAATTTCTCCTCAAAAAATAAGCTCACTGGAAAAATAAAGTGACGAGAAAAAAAATGAGGGCCGTATGGTCATCAAATGCCCATTTGCCTAAAAAATTTGGTCACCAAAAAATGATGTCAACAAGCTAGAAAATCATGTAAGTTGATTGGTAAGTGATGTCAAAAATTGGTTGGCCAGAATGATGATGTTAGTGCTCAGGATGCTAATGTTAGCAGCTAGATTGCTGATGTCAATGATCAGGATACTGATGTCACACATTGACAATCAGCCTAGTGGTGCTTACATGGTGCTCTACCATCAGTGGCGGTGGGTGGGCAGAGCTCCACTGACTGCAGTGGTAGGCAGGTAGAGTGTCGGCGGTAGTTGTGGGTGGGCTGGGCATAGGTGGTCCTCCAGTGATGGATGGGTGGTCGCTGGGTGGAGCAATCAAAAGTGAGTTTTTAAAATTTTTTTTTGAAGTTTTTTCTTGAATTTAATGTTCGTACGACCCTTGTGAGGCCCTTTTTTTTTCCAGAGGCTATGGTAGCCAAAAATCACAAATTTTATATGAAATTTGACAATACCAGGTCTTTTAAGTGCAATGGCAATGTCCGTTTTTGCCCAAAGTATATGGAAAAAATGTGCCTCCTCCTGATTGAAGAAAAAATCTCAATAAAGAAGGGGTTTTTGTCTCCAAATCATGGCTTCAAAATCTCCAAACCAAGAAGTATTAGGGATGCTCTGATACCATGTAGAAGTTGCGAAAACCAACTTTACAGATTGCCAAGAACACCTGCATGCAAATGACCTATGCTGAAGAGAAACTAGAGAACGAAAAAGAAGAGCTTGGAAAATCTCAATAGAGTGAGAGAAAAATTGTATTCCAAGATAATTAAAAGAAAAATACAAAAGTTCAACCTTAAAGGTGAATGAAACCCTAAAGGGAAATAAAGCTAGGTTGCGCAATATAATTACTATAAAATATTAATTATATGCATCTAAGAGATAACTTAAGTTAGACTAATGAACAACTTAATTAATTAAATCAAGATGATCTAATTAATAAGCATAAAGGAATAATTACTCTAATAGACTTGTGGCTTGAGAGTTTACTTAATGTGAGTGTTTATTTAATGTAACTTGATAGGCCTACCTATAGCTTAGTTTACTACAAGTAGAAGGTCTTGTCTTGTCTTGAGATAAGGGATCATTTGGTTTAACATAGAGTAGCTGAGTGGACAAAAGTTGAGTAGAGCTAGTAGCTAAGTGTGGGCTTGGAAAATAGGAAGGTTCCTTGGTGGCTTGCAAGCACAAGTTTAGATTCTTCTTAGGTTTTTCTACCAAATGGTGGGTCTATACTAGACAGAGGTTGGATCTTGCAAGGTAATTGCTTATGTATTTGGTTGTAACTCGAAAGGCCTTACAACAAGACATGTTGGATGTAAATCTTATGATTCAACTAATATGAGAATTGGCATTGTTTTGGATCTAAATCTCAGTGTTATTGTTATTCTTTTATTATGTGGTTATTTGTTGGGGGCTGGGAAATCTCCATTGGGTAATTCTCCTTCCTTGTATTGCATCACTTATATAGGGATGCAAAATATTCCATCCACTCTTTCAAATTAGTTAGAACAAATTTAACTATCCATTTACAAGCCCTCTGAGTAGGGTAATAGAATAAAAAAATATTTCAATAATATTCTTTTTGTTTATCTTTCAAACTTCTTTAGAGATCAATATTGTTCCAATGCATCAATATTGACACTAATCACAAAACTGATCTTTTGTTTGATTACAACTATTTCTATCAAAACAAAAAAAAGGCACATTATCACTACTATAAGTTCATATTTAAACAACCTATTAAAATAAATGATATCAAACTATATAAACCATCTACCATTTGTTACAACCAAATCATTATAAATAAGTCACACTATATACTGTAATGACCACTATAATGTTCTTATGTGAAATATTAAAACTTCTTCTTTCAACTCCTTACAAACTCCATTTATATATATATTTCTATGTTGGCTAATATTTGATCCCACGACAGCTATCCAATTATGAGTTTCTAATGCATTGATCTAAAGTGTTGTCAAATATTATTTTGTACAATATATCAATGTGTATACAAATTGTTATATATTCATGTTCTTCCCATCAGGATGACAAGAACATGCTCTGATACCATTTGTATGACTCCTTCTGGACGTTCCTTTATTTTTCCAATTTTTTTTTATTCATATGCCTTTTGCAATATTTTTCTCTGATGATTCTCGTCTTTCCTTTTGATGCATTGATATATTATATATATGAGTGTACTCAATGAGTTGTGTCCTTTCATATTAAATATATTAATAAGGTAATTATTAATCATATATTATTTTAATGATTATATATTATATTAATATATTAATTATATAAATTATTAATAAGACTATTATAATATTATATTATTAATTTCAATGATATTATGTAGTCTTCTATTAAACATACCATTAGATTATTATATTAAATAATTATATATTATTATACAAATTTTAGATATATCCAATATATATATATATATATATATATATATATATCACATTAATATTATTTATCTTTTTTGTTATAATTAATATTTTTATTATCATAATAATTTATTATTATTATTATATATATGTATATATATATACATATGTATTTATTATAAATATTTATATATGTAAAATTGTTAGAACTTTGACGATTTAATTCTTTATTCCTTACTAAAACTTACTCCCAAATTGGGACATCGCATATACATTTAACACTTAAATAAATCTTTGAAACAAATACTTGAGACAAACCAAAATTGTTTAAGGTTTAAGAGAAAGATTTATCGAGTAAAAATATGAGATAAGTCTTTTAGGATTTTTCATCTAATTCCAAAATGTTTTTCAATTTGATATTTGTCTATCATAACCATGTAAATCCCTAAGACAAGTTATTTATTAGTGTCAAACACTTAGTCATTCACAAGGTAGGATTATCTGGTCATCACTTTGACTGAGTCATCCTATATAGGCCAACCTAAGGAATGAAGACTTGTAAATATTCTAAGTTAAGTACTGAGTAGTAGTTACTATTGAGAATGTTAATGGTCACTAAGTACTCACATGATTGATGAATTAGTCAGAGATAACAATGTTTGCCTAGTTAGTAAGAGTTTATAGAAGCCAAGTGTTATATAGACTGAGTTATTCAGTAAATGCCAAGAATAGTTAAGGTCAATGGACAGCATGAAAAAATAGTTCATGTTGAGCACTAGTATGATGTAAGTGTCGAGTAACACAATTTTACATTTTTGTTTGGAATACCACTGAAATCTATGTTAACCATTTTTGTTAGGATGGAAGCGTGTTTTGAAGATCAAGGAGGTAATTACAAATTTTATTGAGGATCATTAATCCCTAGGAAAGGGGTTCCACTAATCAAAATCTTGCAAGGTCTAAATGAAAAAAGGTTTAATTCTAGATTGTCAAATTGGATCTAGAAGGTTCACCCAATCATCTATTTAAGGAGAGTCTATGACCTAATTTTTAAGGTTGTTGCATTTGTGAGAAGTGTAAAGGATTGGATGCATTTAAGGTTGAAGGTGAATCAATCAAAGTGTAGAGACCAAGTAGTGCAGTGAAGTGCAAATATAGAGACATACCAAATTAGAGAGGTGATCAGTTAATATATAGAGGAGATTTTTTATAAGCATATTAGTGCAAATTGAAGGATCAAGTACTAATACAGTTTAATAGGTGTAGTTAGGGTTTAAATCTCTTAATAGAGTGGTCATAATAGACCTTTGTAAATATCTTAACATAGTAATTAATTAGTTTTAAGGTTAAATTGTTTAATCAAGGTATATCGTATGCCTTGTAAGCTCTTAATAGGGCAAACCCCTCACAGGGTAGATCATTATAAGTGATCAAACTTGTAGCCCTAACAGACAAACTTTATTGCTATAGTAGTGAAAATTTGTGGGTGTCATCCCCACCATAGTTTTACCTTCACCTTGGAGGCTTTTTGCGTAACCAAATATTTGTGTTCATGTGTCATGAGTTAATTTTCATACTTGTAAGTCATTCATGATATTAGATGCTATGTATGATTACACATTGTAGTAAATGTTCATTTAATTTATGGTATTGTTGAGATAAGGGCTTATGGTGAAGCTATCATATTTGATACTTGTTTGAAGTGTCAAATTTTAATAGATCCTCATTCACCCCCCTTAGTGTCTCACTTTCTCATTAGATTTCCAACAATTGGTATCAAAGCATTGGTTCTCTTGTAATAAGTTTAACCACTTGAGAGACAAGATATTGGAGATGAAATCCTATAAGATGGGAAAGACTATTGAGAACAAAAAAACTTGATTTATAGATTTCCTTGGGACAAGTCAAGGTTTCTAAAAGGGAACTGAGTAATTTCTTGAAACAAAGGAAGGGGATAACACTCAACTAGAATGACACACAATACAAGGAAGAAAACATTGATGACATATGCAATGAAGGTAGATCCATTGAGGCTAATGTAATAATAGTATATCTATTAGAGAGAAACAACAATTTGAATAAAGAAGTAAAAGCATTGAAGAGAGAACATGAATTAATGCTAGTAAGGCTATGTGAAGCCATGGAGAGGAAGAGAAAGGTTAAGGATGAAATTTTTTTGGAAGAAGAAAATAATACGCAGTCAACTAGAAGACTGGATGGAAAGATCACTGAGGTACAAACTCTAACACACAATCAATTTGGCATGGTAGATTAGTTACTGAGTGTTAACCATGAGTTGGCTAGAAAGGATCTTGAGATTATAAATCTGAAATATAAAAATGAAGATTGAAAAATTAATTTAAATTTGAAAGAAATTTCATGGAAAGGTTAAACAAACTTAAAGAGGCTATGAGATTTATGAATATGTAGATGAATGCACCTAGGAGAACTAATGACACTTCTCGACTAGGTTATGCCAAGTTCCTAACAGGTTACAAGCAAGGAGGATCACCAAATAAAGGAGAAAAAAGGAATGTGCATACAAAGCCAAAGAACAAGAAGACTATATGCTATTATTGTGGAAAACCAGACCATACAAAAAACATTTGTATTAGGAAGATTGGTAAGTCAAGCCCTAAACCTAAATTCAATGGTTATTGATTTACATGCAACAAAGAAGGTCATCAAGCACATGAATGTAGATCAAAGGTCAATAAAGCACCAACCACTTCTAGATTTGAAGGTTAATGTTATACATGTTAGAATTATGGTCATAAGTCACAAGATTGTAGATCTAAGGAAAAGAACAATTGGACACCCAAAGGACAAGGCAAAGCACCCAAGAAAGGTAATACAATCAATTGGGATTATAATGCATGGTACACTTATTAGCTATGTGGTGAGTATGGATATATTGCAACTAATTGTGTTAGAACACATTTTAGAGGTAAATCTAAAATTTGGATGAGTGGTAGTGTAGTGTGTTATCACTATCATATGATTGGTCATTTAAGCAAAAATTGCAGGAACCAAGTACTAGAGTCAAACATTGAGCATTATAGAGGCAAAACAACAGTTAGAATTGAACAAATGAGAAACCATATGAATCAAACCTAGAGAAAGAAAGAAGAAGAAAGGAATAGTGCAACAAGTGATGTTGAGGTCACCCAATCCAATGGATCAGGAAATTTCAACACCACAAACCAAGCAGAAATGGGTACGTGTGGAACTATGTTTAAAATTGCTAAATCCTACACTAGTTCCTAGCATAAGATGTATTGAAGTCCATATCAGCATATGTAAGGATGCACAATGATAGATTAATTGAAGTACTGAGTTGAAAATTTGGTAAAGATAGAGTGATAGTTTTGTATGTCACTATGAGTTGAGTCTTGATACTGACCGAGTGAAGTTGAAGATGTGTGTACTAAGTTTTATTGAGTAAGTTGAGACAACTTTCATGAAATTTGTGTATACCTACTAAGAGTACAAAGCATTAAATGGAAGATCAATTTGACCATTTGAAGGTATGTAGTTGATTTTGAAGCTCATTTCAACTCATAAGGTTATCAAGTTCATAGAGAAAAGAAACAAGGTGATTTGTAGGAGCAATTTGTGTGAAGTATCAAAGAAATTCAAGTGCATTCCATTGGCTAAACATGTAAGTTGTGCAAAGTTATTTGAACCAAGTTTCAAAACTTGTGAAGGTTTTTAAGTTTGGAACTCTATATTGCAAGAATGATATCATTTGCATCTGCGAGTGAGACGAGGGAAGCCTTAAAGGATAAAAAAGCTCAAATTGTTCAAAATAATGTATGCCCTCCACAAAAGTTCAAGGCATATTTGAACATTGCATTAACATGAGACTCATCAAGAGTGTCATCTATCATTCCACCTTGAGAGATCATGGTTCACGATGTAAGATCGTGTTATATGAGCAAGATTGGTAAGATAGACAAATTTGAATTGAGGAATGACTATGATAAGTTATGTGAAAGTGCAATGTTGAAGGATAAGAACAAGGTTGTGGCTGAGAAAGGGTTAGCTCATGCCCTAGCATTTCCTAAAAGGTTTAAAGTAGAATAGATTAAGATCTTCTTGAGTAGGGTATATGCCATGAAATTATGGTTGGAGAATGTGCCAGTCAAAATTACAAAGTCCATTATAAATCACGTGACTAGATACCCTATTCTAGATTGAGTGAACATTGTTTGTTATCAAGTTGAGATGTGATTGAAGACCTCACAAGGGAAAAGTGAAATGGCCAAGGCATGTCAATCAACATAATTGTGGATCCAGTGATTGAGTTTGTAGTTCATATGATTTCTCACAAGTTTTAGAAGGATATCAATTGAGTCGACTAAAAATTCTGCCATGTATAGCTATTGTCATGGGCTAAAAATTGGTCAAGAAGGACCACAAATATGATTTGGCCAAGCTACAATTAATATAGCTTGCGAAGAACTTTGGAGAAATTAGAAAGGCCAAAAACACATCTTGTAAGTTAGGTTATCTTATCATATGTTTATTTGTCTATGTACATAATGCTTTTCCCATAGTTGAAGATGTTGTTTGGGATAAGACCATGCCTATGACTGAGCATATAAGTGAGTATATTGATCAGACAAGTGAGAATTTTGAAACCATTATACATAGTTATTTTGAAGATTTTAAGAGGAAGATGAAGAATAGGTCTAGAATACCTAAGTTGGTAGTTGATCCATATTATGATAACATATGTTTCTTGTTGATACAAATTACACATATGTACAAACAATTAAACCTAGGTTGGCATGGCTAAGACCTATACATTATGAAGTTAATGCTGATGAAGTGTCAACTACTATCATAGTGTTGTTAGTAGAGGAGATTGATAAGAATGTTGAGCCATTCAACACATATGAGATTGCTAAAATAAAGATGATTATGCAAACCAAAGTTCCCAAGTTGGACAAAAAGTGGAAGAAGCTGATCCAAGACTAGGAAGGTAAGCTTGGAGATACACCATTGCTGATTATTGAAGGTAAAGTAGAAGATCTCACCAATGATGAAGGTGATGGTGAAGAAGATGAAGGAAATGGAAAAGAACTAGTTGTTTCCAAGCCCAAGGTAACTAAAGAAAAATAAGTTGTTGTAGTTGAGCCTAAGGTGGAGAATAACTTAAATAAAATGGAAACCCCACTCACTTCCACACCATAGAGAGCCACTAGGTAGAGATCTAAGGCAACAAGTCCTACAACTACCAAGCTATTAAGAAAAAGGATAGTCAAGTTCACAAGGCTAGACAAGGGAAAAATTTCTAAGAAGAGGACATCATAAGCTAAAGAGGCTAAGCAAGGCCAAAAAAAGAAGAAGCCTAGAATAGAGCTGATTGTTAAACTAGATGACGATAAGGATGATTGGGCTGAGAGGACCAATTTAAATGACTTGAGTTAGTTTAAAATTGTGCCAAGGAGACAGCCTCAAGACATTGATAAGGTATGTGAAAATTTGAGGAATTCAATAGGGTTAGCTAGTTTTGAGCATATGAAGTATGAAACTTTAGAAAAAGTTGATAAAGAGAAAAATTGAATAGGTAGTTGTAGATATGATGGTGAATTTTAAATATACACCAATAGAGTTAGGTAAATAATTACTAGAATAATTTTATAATAAAATTGATACAAAGTAGAAATGGTCCCTAAACATTGAAATAAAAATTAGAGAGGCTACGTTAGCCTGAATTATGCCTGATTTAGGCAAGCATCATATTCAAATAACCATGAAAGATTATGCAAAGAAATTTGTGCCAAAGACAAGGGCATATAAAATTTTGAGAAATAAGATTAAGGATGTTGTACAATAGAGTAAAATAGTGTGGAAGAAAGTTTTTGGACTAATGCTTGCAACTGTAGAGGAGGAAGAAAAGGATGAAGGAGGAGTTGAATTGGATAATAAAGAAGACATCTATAATGATGTTGAGCAATTTGTTTAAACTATTCAGAAGATGACACAAGAAAGTGAAAATAATATAGAGACAATAATTATTGAGGATGAAACCTCTAATACTATATTGACCAATGTGACTATAGCTAAACAAGAGCCAGAGAAGATAGCATCTATCGAGCCAGGAAAAGAAGAGCAAGCTCCCAAATCTATTAAGGACACATTGATGGAAACCAATCTAATGATTGTGCAAATCAAAGAATATTCAAATATTGGTTATTAAAAACCATCTCAACAGGTAGTAGTAAGTTTAATTGATGCATCTAAAGTTACTATTGAAAAAAGTTCAAATTTTAGATGAGGTTGTAGCTACTGCCAAGAAAAAGAGTAGGCCAACACATAAGGAGAGAAAGGATTCAGAGAGCCAAAGTGAGTAGAGAAATCTACTATAGGAAGTAAAAGGCAAAATGTATCAAGACCTCTGAATGAGGGAGAAAATGAGATAATACAACCAAGTTCCACTGATGAACTTGCAGTGACTGAGGAGCCAAAGTTTCCCATGGCACATAAGATATTGTTCAAATATTGAGTCTAAAGCTACAAACTCAAAGTGTGTAATTATCATTGATGAGCTCTCGTACTCTAGATTCTAAAGGAAAGAGGATCAAGAAAAAGAAAGTTCAATCACCTAGGAAGCCAATGACATTGGATGAAGTTATTATGACTCCAAATTGGGACACTAATAAATTGAGTATATGAGAAGATGATAACCTTGAAAGACCTATTGCCAAGGAAGATGAGACAAGAAGAGCTAAGAAAGGAGCAACAACAAAAAAAAGTGTTATATGAGATCAAGGACATTTTCCTAGAAGCATTTTGTGTGGGAAACCTTGATGAGAAGGCTCCTATTATAGATCTATTAGTTAAAATTGTTGAGAAGGTAAATGATGTTGACTTAAATGAGAAGCTGATATAGTGGACAAAAAGGAAGTTTGAGAACAAAGTTATAGAAAATGTCTCCATTGAAATCGCATTAAGACAAGCTCATTTATCAACCCTTGTAATTAAATAATGTAGAAGAAGTTGTCAAGAATATTAATTCTTTGTACAAAAGGTTACGTGATCTAATATTATTTACAAAGGAAAATCGAGAGTTGATAGATAGACAACAAGCATATTTAAAGTTAACATGGAATTTGAGGATGGATGCAAGTTCAAGTTTATTTCATTTTAATAGATTAACATTTTCCCAAGCTAGGTTAGCTAAGTTGATGGCTAATGATAGAAGAATAAGGGCTGAGATTATCTCAGTTCAAACAATGTTGATACCTCACTTAGAGGTTATGAAAAGAGAGCTTCAATCAAAAAAGGAGATAGTAAAATGAGATCTAAATCTCTCTATTATTGGTAGTTTGGTATACCTAGATGCTATGCTAGAAATAAAGATTCAAGTTTTGGAATCTGTAAGGACAAGTTGGGATCATATTTTAGCGATGATATTAGAAATTCACAAATATTTTTTTGAAAAGTATGGAATTTCCATTACTCCACACTAGTAGTCATGAGTGACAAAAAGAAGGGGGATAATGGTGGACATGATCAGATGAATATCAAATAAATAAAGGAAGTTTGAGATATAGAGAAGAATTTTGAATTTTTTTTGAAGTTTTGCATGTATATACTAAGTGGTAGAGTCAGTAATGTATAGTGGATACTAAGTAAGGTATGGATTATATTCTTAGGGTGAGTACTCATGTTTTAAATTTGTATTGAAGAGTTTTTTTTTATCATGAAAAACTATTTTTTCTACTAATGTCAAAGGGGGAGATTGTTAATCCCTAAGTCATGTTTTCTATTAGTGTCAATCACTTAGTTATTCACAAGGCAGGATTATTTGTTCATCATTATGACCAAGTCATCCTATATAGGTCGAGCTAAGGAATGAATACTTGTAAATATTCTAAGTTTAGTACCAAGCAGTAGTTACTCCTGAGCATGTTAATGGTCACTAAGTACTCACATGATTTTTGAGCTAATAAGAGATAATTTTTTTTTAAGAGTTAGTTAGAGTTTAGTAGAAGTTGAGTGTTATATATACCAAGCTATTCAATACATATCGAACATAGTTAAGGCCAAGAAACAACATGAAGAAATAATTTATATCAAGCAGGGCGAATGCACCAAGTTGTGGTACTAAAAAGATGAAACTGTATTATTTTTTCAAAATTTCCTATAGTGTGCATGTATTATGGCCAAGGTTCCACAACCCTTAGGCTTGTGGAGCCTAGGGTCATGCACGTTCTATGTGGATTCACATAGCGTGTGCATGCTATGTGGATTCACATACCATGTGCATGCTATGTGTAATCTGATAAAAGGCCTGCAAACCCATGACCCATATCATTTTCTCCCATTTCTTTTTCTAGTTGCCTTATCTACCCCCAATAGTGCACCAAAATTTTGTAGAAGGTGAAATATATGCTCACTCTCCTCCTCAAAATGCCTCTTCATCATCAGGGATCAAGATCGGGTTCATCAAATATGTATTTTAACCTTATTTTTGCATTTTTAAAAATGTTTTAGCATTGTTTTATATTTTTTTAAAGTGTTGCTTCATGTTTGTTTAGTTTTTTAAAATGAAATTGATTTATTATCAAGAAATATGAATAATCAACCACTGAATCCCCATCCTAATCAACAAAATACTCCACAAAAACAAAATGAAAACCCTCCACAAGATCAAAATGAAAACTCTCCACAAGATAAAAAATGAAAACCCTCACGAGGAAGAGCAAGAACCTCCACAACCTCCACTACTTGAAAGCCTTCCTCTTGGAACCCAAGACAATATAATGAATGAAATAGAAAGAGAGAAAACAAAAAATTAATTATTTTCTTTCCACCATGAAATAGTCACTTTCTACATCCACCTCATAGGCTCACGGAAAATTGGGAGTAACAAGACCCTACAACAATTCAATCAATATAATCACTTGATGATACTTATAAATACCATTTGAAATTTCACTACTAAATATTATAAGTAAAAAATAAAACTATGAAAACTCTTTCCTACCTCAATCACAATAAAAAAAAGCTTGCAACCTTGCCTAAATTTTTTTCCTAAAGGCAACCTCGTGTAACATGGAGACAATCTTGGAAGTGTGGGACTTTGCAATTACAGATTGAGTCTCCAGAGAAGGTTGACTTCATTATTATCATGGTGCACCTAACCATTTATTGAGAGGAAAAGGGAGAAGGAATGCATGAAATAAAACTACCTATTCTAATCTAAGAGGGGTGATACACCAATAGTATTGTTCAATCTTATTCCTACCTAGGAAGCACAATTCATCAATATAACCCTCAGATACATAGGTTCTATCTTAGCTTTCACTCAACAATCATGTAGAAATTAGAAATCAATGAAATGGTATAAGGAAGTGACTTCACTCTATATGATTCAAAGACAAATAGACACAACATATAATCGAAGAATAAAAGCAATACATCAATATAAGGAAAAAGATGTTGCACAATATATTGATGGAAGAAGGAGATAGAATTGAGAATTATATTCATCCATAGGAAGAAGGGAAATTATAGTAATAGAGCATAGAATAGTACTGCTATAGAATTAGAGAAAAGATCGACCCTTGGAGGGTTTACAAAACTTGCTTCTATAGCTCAAGCATAACTGAGAAACTTTTTCCTTGAGCCAAAGCTCAACTACTACCATTAAATTCCTAGAGAATAATCACTAATGATCTAAAGAAGATTTGATTGAGTGTGTGCCAATATGCAAAAAATTATGTCTTTCATATTGATTATGACCTCAAAGAGATATAAACAATGGTCATAAATTCATAGCTAGCTAAGAAGCTAACTCAGAGTGGTGATGAGGTGTCCTTTGTATCAAATAGGCATGGAGATCATTAAAAAGTAGTTGCAAATGATCAAGGGATTAGTTCATCATTAAAGAGCTACCTCTGAGATTTTTTTTGATGTGCTAGATCAAATACATCATCAATTCAACCTTCAAACCTACCACATGGCCCAATAATACTAAAGCATTTTGCCACCTTGTTTAGACATTCAACTTTCTATTGACCCATGCTCATCACCTTATTTCATGGCTTTGCAATTCATTTCCTTCATTAGTTTTCTAACCCTACAAAACCACAAACTACTTCATTTTATGTTTATTGCTTCTTCACATCTTACCTGCACTGCATTCCCTTAACTATTATGACCCTACAAGAAATGTGTAATTATTTCTTTGCACCATCACCACGTTTTAGACTTAAAAACCTTCTAACCATGTGATGGTGAACAAATAGTTAGTTTTCTCTTAGTCTCTCCTTCACAGTCTATTTCCTGATTGACATCAAATGCTTGCGATCTTGTGACTAATGTTGTCTTTATTGCAAATGCTACCTTTTTGATGGGGACACAACCCAACAACTAGAATAGACAAAATAGAAAGGGGAAATTATATTAACTGAGAAAATAAGTTGGTACAAATAGTGCAGAGAAAATAAACTCAAAACATGCCCTGCGGGCTTACAATAGCATAAATCTGGAGAGTATTTCTCCTTTTAGCACCTCCTCTAAAGCTCCAATCCGAACTACCTTTTACAATGCCAGAAATCTCCTTAAATAGACCTCGGAGGGTTAAGGACTAGGAGTACATTCTAGAAAGTGCTAGTAGGCATCCACCGACAAAAAAGAAGGTTTCGGAAGCTGCGTTGGAAGTCGGTGCAATTCTAGAAGAATCCAGAAACAGTAGCCGAACTTTCGGGAGGCATAACTTTTGAATCGTAACTCCGATTGACGAACCGTTTACATTTTTGGAAAGCTCTCGAAGCGCTCTATAGCCCTATGGACAGCTTCGCTTGTCCCCCATTTTTCGACCCTTTTCGAGGTCATTTAATGCCCCAAACCTGACTTTGAAGCATTCTTAGGGGGTCTCCAAAACTCAAAAAACTGCAATAACTTTCAAACCGTGGGGCCTTTTGACCTGATTCTTTTTCTAGAATGCTCTAAATCACGATTACATTCATCTGGCCAAGTCACACCTTCTAGGTCACCAAAATGATGGTCAAATTGCATGCTCCTATTTTTTCGGGATTTTTAAATGCACTGATAGTTGAACTATGAGAGTTGGAACCTTTATTTGAGCCAAATGGGTATCCAAAAATGCAAAGACATAAAATAGAAACTAAGTCTAAGTACATTTTTTTGGGTGACACAGGATTGCCCTTATACCTCTGGATGCTCCTGCATCAGACACCCAGGGTAGATTGAAAAGTGACCCTGTCACTTTATGGATGGTAGAGGAAATCCCAAATGGGAAACCTCAGCTGCTGAAATCCAAGTTGAGTCTTCGATCGGTCGTCCTTTCCATTTGACCAAATACTCTTCATACTACCTGTTTCTGGTACTTCTACCCACACGATGATCTAGAATGTCTTCTATCTCCTCCTTAGAAGCAGGAATTGGACATGGCTCTAAAACCAGCTCCTCATCTGCACCATCATCATGATACTCTGTCAAATCTGCAATGTTGAAAATGGGAGAAATGTGAATACCATCTGGCAGCTCCACCTCATATGCATTTCCTGAGTTATGTTTCTTCAAAATTTTGCAGGGACCAAATTTCTTCATTTTTAGCTTGTTGTAAGTACCAACTGGAAATCTTTCTTTTCGTAAGTGCACCATGACAAGATCCCCTACTTGGAATTCCTTATGTCTTCTCCTTGCATCATCCCTAGCTTTATACTCTTGATTCATCTTGATAATGTGTGCTTGAACCTCCTCATTAGACGCTTGATGTGTTTAGCAAATTCCTCAGCTTCAGCACTTGTTCTCTCCCCTTGTTCTATCTTCCTCAATTCTGGTGCAGTCCTTGGGCTATTTCCATATACAATTTGAAATGGTGATTTTCCAGTACTCCTATTTACAGAGTTATTATAAGCAAACTCTGCCTGTGGTAGAATCAAATCCCATCCCTTGGGCTTATCTCCAACTAAACATCTCAGCAAATTGCCCAGACTTCTATTTACCACTTCTGTTTGGCCATCAGTCTGTGGGTGATGCGTGGAACTGAATTTCAAGTCTGTTCTCAACTTCTTCCACAATGTCCTCCAGAAATACCCCACAAATTTAGTATCTCGGTCAGAAACTATACTTCTTGGAAGACCATGTAGTCTTACCACCTCTTTGAAAAACAAGTCTGCAATATGGACAGCATCATGAGTTTTATGGCATGGAATGAAATGTGCCATTTTGGAGAACCTATCAACCACCACGAATACTGAGTCATTACCCCTTTGTGTCCTTGGCAATCCAAGAACAAAATCCATACTTATGTCCTCCCATGGCCTTGATGGAACAGGCAATGGCTGATATAGGCCAGTATTTTGACTAAACCCCTTGGCCACTTGACAAACCTAGCAACTCTGTACAAACTTCTTCACATCCTGTGTAATTTGAGGCCAAAAATAATGTTCTCTAAGAATGGCAATGGTCTTATCCCGACCAAAATGTCCTGCCATCCCTCCACTGTGTTTCTCCTTAATCAGATTTTCCCTCATGGAACTCCTTGGAATGCACAATTGACTACCTTTGAACAACATGCCATCCTGAATCAAATAGTCTAATCACTTGGTTCTATCTTCAGCAACAGGTTCTTTACAAGCTTTCCATGCTTCAGTAAAATCAGGATCCTCAGGGTACAAATTCTTGAGTTCATCAAACCCAACTACTTCAACCTGCATTGTTGTAAGCAACAACTACCTCCTACTTAATGCATCTGCAACCCTGTTAGATTTTCCACTTCTATGCTTTAACACAAATGTATAACTCTGCAAGAATTCTACCCACTTCATATGCCTCTGATTCAATTTACCTTGGCTATTTAGGTACTGTAATGCCTGATGATCAATATACAAAACAAATTCCTTTGGCAATAAATAATGCCTCCATTTCTTTAAGGCCTGAACTATCGCATAGAACTCTTGATCATAAACAGAATACTTCTTCTTTGCATCATTCAATTTTTCACTAAAATATGCAATAGGCTTACCTTCTTGGCTTAATACAGCCCCAATAGCGCTACCACTAGCATCACAGTCCACCTGGAATACTTTTCTGAAATCTGGAAGTGCCAACACAGGCTATTCAGTCACCTTCTTCTTCAGCAATTCAAAACTTCTCGCAGCTGCTGTAGTCCATTTGAACTCTTTTCTATCCCCTCTTATTGTATCAGTTAGGGGTGCACATATGCCACTGAAATTCTTAATAAACTTTCTGTAAAAACTAACCAGACCATGAAATGATCTTACCTCAGTAGCAGACCTTGGAGTAGGCCATTCCAAGATGGCTTTTACCTTCTCTGGATCCATTTTGAGACCTTCAGGTGATATAACAAATCCCAAATAGACTAACTCCCTTTTTGCAAAGACACACTTCTTTAGATTAATTAACAGTTTCTCTTCCCTTAGCCTTTCAAGGACACTACGAATATGCAGTAAATGTTCTTCCAAAGTCTTGCTGAAAATTAAAATATCATCCAAATAGACAATAACAAATTTTCCCAAGAACTTCTTAAGTACCTCATTCATGAGCCGCATGAAGGTGCTTGGGGCATTCGTCAATCCAAAGGGCATGACTAACCACTCATAAAGACCCTCCTTGGTCTTGAAGGCTATTTTCCACTCATCTCCTTCTCGAATCCGTATCTGATGATAGCCACTCTTCAGATCTATCTTTGTGAAGTACTCAGCTCCACTCAAGTAGTCCATAAGATCATCCATCCTTGGCAAAGGAAATTGGTACTTGATGGTTATCCTATTTATAGCTCAGGAATCTGTACACGTCCTCCACTCTCCATCCTTTTTTGGTGCGAGTACTGCAGGTACTGCACATGGACTCAAGCTCTCTCGAATCAAGCCCTTCCTCAACAGCTCCTGAACCTGTCTATTTAGCTCCTCTATTTCAGTAGGAGTCATCCTGTGAGCAACCTTGTTAGGCAAACTAGCTCCTGGAATCAGATCTATTTGATGACTGATTTGCCTTACTGGTGGCAATCCATCTGGAACATTATCAGAGATAATATCTCCAAATTCTCCTAGTAAATCTAAAACTTCAAATGGTATTTCACTACTACCTTCTTTATCTTTTCTAGGAATCAAAGCATAGCACATGCGCTGATGTTTCATGCCATCTAAAAACTTCCTTCCATCAACAAGACAAATCCTAGCACTGCTACATACCTTTTCACCTTCCTTTTTCATGGGCTTCAATTTGTGGCGAACTCCATCCTTTGTCAGAGAGTATGTGTTTGCATGCCCATCATGTATTGCATGTCTATCAAACTGCCATGGTCTACCCAACAATAGATGGCAAACATCCATCAAAATAACATCACAAAGAACTTCATCATGGTAACTCCCAAGTTTGAATTTTACTAAACATTGTTCACTTACCAGGACCTTATGATCATCTTTTACCCAAGAAATCCGATAGGGCTGGGGATGTTTCTCCCTCTTGAGCTTCAGCTTAGAGACCATCTCTTCGGATACCAAGTTATCAGTGCTACCACCATCAATGATCACATCACAACATTTATCCTCACACTTGCATCTGGTACGGAACAAGCTCCTCTGTTGTCCTGGTTCATTTTCACCACTTAGTAGGACTCTTTCATTTACCAAGGTCTCTCCTCTTTCTACATCCTCTGAATGTGATGATTGTGCATCCTCATCCACATGAGCAACCCTAGCTTGGCCCTCAGCTCTCCTATCTGTCCTTCCTTGTCATTGAGGGCATTCAAAGGCACGATGACCTTCTTCATTGCAATGGAAACAGGTACCACGGAAGCCTCCTCTTCCTTGCCCATGTCCTCTACCTCTTCCTCTTTGATTTCCAAAGTCTTGATCACGGGAGCGATTGAAACCCTCATTCCTCTGGTTCCTGCTAGTACCCTCATCTTCATTTTTCTTTTGAGTTTCATTGCGGCCTCCAGATGATCTACCGCTTCCCCTTCCTCCTTGACCGCACCCTCTTTGTCTTCCTTCAAACCTTTTACTCAGCTTCTCTTCAACTCGTAGGGCAAAATGGTATGCTTCTTCAACGCTGGTCATTCTTACCAGACTTAGTTCTTCCTGGATGCTAGGTCGTAACCCACTGATATAACGAGAAACCTTCTCCTTATTTGCTTCTGCATGCCCTGCTCTAATCAGGAGTCGGTAAAACTCCTCTGTATATTCTTGGACTGATCTTCCTGCTTGCTTTAACCCATGCATCTTCTTAAACAGATCAAGCTCGTAGTCCACAGGAATGAACTGCTTCTTCAATTTGTCCACCATGCGATCCCATCTTGTGATCTTCTCCTTTCCTCTTCTAAGTCTTTCTAGTTGAATCTCTTGCCACCAGATTTTGGCATGGCCTTTTAGTTTGGCCTTTGCAAACTTAACCCTATCTGAGTCCCTTATATCCTCATATTCAAAGTATTCATCCAGTTCATTGATCCAATCGATCAACTCATCTGGTTTCAAATTTCCCAAAAATATACCCACTTCAATTGTAGGTCTTTTCCCAAACCTAGAAATGGCCCTAAAAAGCCTTTTCTCTATAGGATTCAGAACTTCCCCGTCAACTTCCATTACTTCCTCTTCATTGTCATCCTCACTATTGTCATCTGCGGCAATATTTTCTCCTCTATGAAGCTCCTCTTGCAATGCTTGTACCTGTCTCTGGAGGGCTCTAACCTCCTCAAGATCAACAGCTCGGGCCCTTCCACCATGCTCTCTTCATGGAGGCATCTTCTAACTCGAACCCACAACCACACAGTCCTGGTGCAAACTGCCTCACAGTCAGCGCTCTGTCTACACACTCAGGAAAACCCGCTCTGATACCACTTGATGGGGACACAACCCAACAACTAGAATAGACACAATAGAAAGGGGAAATTATATTAACTGAGAAAATAAGCTGGTACAAATAGTGCAGAGAAAATAAACTCAAAACATGCCCTGCGGGCTTACAATAGCATAAATCTGGAGAGTATTTCTCCTTTTAGCATCTCCTCTCAAGCTCCAATCCGAACTGCCTTTTACAATGCCAGAAATCTCCTTAAATAGACCCTGGAGGGTTAAGGACTAGGAGTACATTCTAGAAAGTGCTAGTAGGCATCCACCAACAAAAAAGAAGGTTCTGAAAGCTGCGTTGGAAGTCGGTGCAATTCTAGAAGAATCCAGAAACGGTAGCCAAACTTTTGGGAGGCATAACTTTTGAACCGTAACCCCGATTGACGAACCGTTTACATTTTCGAAAAGCTCTCAAAGCGCTCTATAGCCCTATGGACAAGCTTTTCTCGTCCCCCATTTTTTGACCCTTTTTGAGGTCATTTAATGCCCCAAACCTAACTTTGAAGCATTCTTAGGGGGTCTCCAAAACTCGAAAAACTGCAATAACTTTCAAACCGTGGGGCCTTTTGACCTGATTCTTTTTCTGGAATGCTCTAAATCATGATTACATTCATCTGGCCAAGTCACACCTTCTAGGTCACCAAAATGATGGTCAAATTGCATGCTCCTATTTTTTCGAGATTTTTAAATGCACTGATAGTTGAACTATGAGAGTTGGAACCTTTATTTGAGCCAAATGGGTATCCAAAAATGCAAAGACATAAAATAGAAACTAAGTCTAAGTACATTTTTTTGGGTGACACAGGATTGCCCTTATACCTCTGGATGCTCCTGCATCACTTTTTGCATGGTCACAACTTAAAAATGAACCGTAGCTTGGACACCTATGACCTAGTGAAGACTATCATTTAACCATAATCACACCATAATGACTTGATCTGTTAACTTTGATGGTAACTCAATGATGATGTGATATGGTGTTTCACTGCTTCATAGCTCTAACTCTAGTTAACCCTTAACTCCTTGTGACTGTGTGACCCATAATTATTTGCAGCATTGTGACCTAAACTATCAACCTATCTCTTAATTTTGCGAACATGTGATCAAGGCAATCACAACATCGCAACCCAAACTAGGGTTTAGCCTTTTCACTGTGCAGTGAGGTGACCAAATTTTTTTGCCACTTCACAGTCTAAATTGTGTTTATTTATTAACCCTTTGAAACTATGTGATCCATAACTTGTAAAGTCACCACCTGATTTTTTAATCTAGATATCATCCATGTGAATAAGTGATAAAGGGAATCATTGCATCACAACCCTAACCATGGGTTAGGATTAACCACCCACAACCATGCAATGTTAGCCATTGTGAACTACTAGAGTTAGAGATCACGACATCACACCCTAAAAATGAAAGTTATCCTTCTAACCTTCAAAGTTTTGCTGATGGTTTGAGTTGATTTTTTCATGCCTTTGTGACTTGATTGATAGTTACTCCTTAATTTCTCATGACCTTGTGAAAATATTGATTGCATTGTCATAGTTTAGAATTGTTCCTTCCAAATGAAAGTCTTAAGAGACTTAAGACTAAAAGAAAAGTCAAAAGACCTTGTCATATCCCATTGGCTTGCATGGTAAATAATGAATAATCCAAAGGATGTGAACATGTCTACCACCTTGAAAACTAGATTTTGGAAGGAGGGGAAAATGGTAAACATTTTTGGTGACTTAGAGGGGATACTTTCCTACTAAGCATGAGACCAGTAGCCTTGAGAAATCCATTGGGCTAGAGTCACCAAAAAATGAACCTCATACACTATTTGAAACCACAATTCTACTTCTTCTCTACAACTGCAAAACTTCAAAACTTTGCTATCTCTTACAGAGAAGCCTATGCCTGTGCACTTATTGAAAACAAGAAACTACTATACTATATACAATAAAACTTAACCTTCCCTAGAAGAAATTATTAAGGTGAATTCCATTGACTAGAATTGGTAGAACATCACCATCAAGCCTAGATAATTGAAAAGCGTTGGCCTCTTTACAACTAGTGATAACATAAGGACCACTCCACATAACATCAAATTTGGTGTGCCTACTAGGTTTAGCTCTATTTGCATCCTACATGAGAAAAAGGTCTCCTTCTTTGAAAACTCTAGCTGTAGACTTCTTATCAAAACTTCTTTTGACCTATTGTTGATGTGCCTCAAGTGTATGCATAGCTTACTATCTCTTTTCTTCTAATTCAATCAGTTCTGCTAACCTAATTTTCATGAGATCATTCTCTTCTAGGTCCAATGAATGAGCCAACTCAAGAGAGGGTAACTCTAGTAAAATAAGAAGCCTAACTTCCCTTCAATATACAAACATAAAATATGAGTTCCCAATTGCTCTCTTGGGTGTAATCCTATTAGCCCATAGGGTAGTTCTCAACTTGGCATGCCAACACCTCTAGTTATCTTCAATTGTTCTCTTCATGATTCTAATGAGGTTCTTATAGAGGATTTGGCCAAACCATTCCCTTGGGGATAGCAGTTTGAGGAGGTGCTCAAATATATCCTATGTTCTAGAGCCCTAGAGCATATATGATTTCCAACAAACAATTTGGCATTATCTAATATAATGGTCGATGGAACACCAAATTTGGTTATAATTCCATCAAGGAATTCAACTACTAAAGTCTTTGTTGCATCCTTCAAATCCATTTCCTCTATCCATCTTGTAAAGTAATCCATGGCTGCCAAAATCCATTTGTGACCAACACTGGAGGGTGGGTTTATTGGACCAATAAAATCCAAACCCCATTGAGCAAAGAGTTGGTTAACCTGAATGGAATGGAGAGGAAGGGAAACCAATATTTGATTTCCTGAGAAGAAACTACATTTATCACATTTCCTCACCCACCTATGGCAGTCAGTGAATAGGGTTGGCCAATAATAGTCAACCCTCATTATTTTCATTGTAGTAACTCTGGCTGAGAAGTGACCACTAGCAGGGCCATCATGAAACTCTTTTAGCAACCTATTGACTTGATCAACCTATATACATCTTAGTAGGAATCCATTAGAATCCTTTCTAAAAAATATTCGATCCACCAAGACATAGGGAATAGATTGTAATTTGAATTGTCTTCTCTTGGCTTTGTTTAGGCCTTGGGGATATCTTCCTTCTGTCAAGAAGCTAATCATGACTTGCAACCAATTATTTTGATCTTCATTTTCCATTGGTTGCTCACCTTAAATTAAGATGAAAAGCTCCTCATGTGTCTCAATGGATGAATCCATCTACTCACATAGTCCCTTGCCTCTAACAAGCTTGGTGATATTCATATCAATGTCATATTCCATGACTCTAGTAATCCATCTAGCTCTCTTTTCATTGATATACTTGTTCATCAAGAACTCTTTCACACTGGCATGTGGGACTAAAAGATGGATCTTATTATGAGATAAGAGATGTCTAAATTTTTTTAGATCCCTTACAATAGAAAGAACTTGCTTCTCTACATAGTTGTATCTACTTTCATAATTATTTAGCCCTTCACTAAAGAAAACAATGGGCTACTCCAAATTATCATCATTCAATTGTATGAGTACAATTGAAATACTTGACTTTCCTCCAAGAGAGTATAGGATGAAATATCTATCAAAATTAGGGTAGACAAGAGTGGGGGTTGGTGAAATTGGTCTCTTGATATTCTCAAAACTAGCCTTCCCTTCCTTGGTCCAGGTAGACACCATATCTTTTTTTAACATAGTTGTGAGATATTTCACTATGGAAGCAAGGTTAGGGATGAAACTCCTTATGAAGTTGATCCTACCAAGAAATCTTTGTAATCCCTTCTTATGACTAAGAAGTGGGAGAGAGAGAATTGCTTCTACCCTCTCTGGGTCTATTGTTAGCCCATTTCTTGACACAATGTGTCCTAGGAGCTTTCCTTAGTCTATGGCAAACACACACTTCTTGGGATTCATGAGCACACCATACTCTTTTCATCTATAACACCTTTGAAGGCCATCTCCATTTCCTTTTGAAATTTTGTACCTACATTGGTTAGTCCAAATGGCATCTTACAATAAGCATAGGTACCCCATTTGGTAGTGAATGTTGTCTTATATCTGTTTGATTCTTGGACTAACACCTGATTATAGCCTAAAAAACCATTTAAGAAAGAAAACCTTTATGAACCACTAACCTTGGATAGGATTTGTTCCATAGAAGGAAGGGGATGGTGATCTTTAAGAGAAGCCTTATTAAGGTCCCTTTCATCTATAACACCTTTGAAGGCCATCTCCATTTCCTTTTGAAATTTTGCACCTACATTGGTTAGTCCAAATGGCATCTTACAATAAGCATAGGTACCCCATTTGGTAGTGAATGTTGTCTTATATCTGTTTGACTCTTGGACTAACACCTGATTATAGCCTAAAAAACCATTTAAGAAAGAAAACCTTTATGAACCACTAACCTTGGATAGGATTTGTTCCATAGAAGGAAGGGGATGGTGATCTTTAAGAGAAGCCTTATTAAGGTCCCTAAAGTCTACACATGGTCTAATTTCTCCACTTTTCTTCCTGATAAGAACAAGGTTAGCCACCCATGAGGAGTGTTCGATAGGGAAAATAATGTTAGACTCTATGAGCTTTGAAAATTCTTCTCATTAATGGTTCAATCTTGGGGTTAACTGGCCTTTTTTTCTATCTAATGGGCTTAGCATCATGGTTTAAATCTATGGTAAGTTGAAATAAGCTTAGGTCAAAACCCTTTAAGTCTTCATATGTCCAAGCAATAACATCATTGGATTCTTGACATAATTTAATGAAGAATTCTTGCTCAATATTAGTGCATACCTTTCCCAAGTTGAGAGTCCTTCCATCAACAACAGTGACATGTGTGTATTCATCCTTCCTTGTAGTTAGATTTGAACCTTTGCCTCTTGCTTGATCATCAGAGTTGAAAATGCCTTCCAAGGTGATTAGAACTTTAGGTAGTTTGTTAGAGCTAAGGTTCATGATTTGGTCCCCATACTAGTTTTACAACTTGGGCTAGTTTCTACTAGAGAATTCTAATTCATTTTGCAAGAAATTGACAATTTACACATCAGAATCGAACACTTACCAATTTGTGCAATTGCCTAGGACATCAGGCCTTACAACATTTTTGATTTGTTGCTTCTTTTCATCAAAAACATGCTTTGGTATATCATAATGAGCACCAATGGCTGCAAGCCTATCAACATGTTTATTTTTATTTCTTGGGACACTTTGAATGTTGAAAGCCTGAAAGCCTTCTAGTAGATCCCACACTTTGTTCTTGTATGATTTGAGAAGGTTGTTCTCTGTGACATTATGATTTCTAATTTTATTAACAACCAACTATCTATCTCCAAATACCTGTAAGAGCTTGATACCTCTCGTTTGTGTAAGTTGGAGACCTTGGATTATAGCTTCATACTCTGCCACATTATTAGTACAACTAAATTGGAGTCTGTAATAAAAATAGTATTTCTCCAATTCAGGGGAAATGAGCATGACACTAGCACCTAAGCCATTTTTGTCCCTTTAGCCATGATAGAACATATTCCACAATCCATTTGTATATTCATTTTCTTTCATGAGATTGGGAATAGGAGAATTCTCCTCAAATATGCAATAATTTCTAAGACGTGTCTCCTTAGCTTCTTGTATTGGGTCAAATTGATAAGAAATGACCCACTCATCCAAAAGATAAACAAGCACTTCTACCAAGGAAGTAACATGATCATGTGCTATACATCCTTCATCTTCCTCCCAAATTGTGAAATTCCTATTTATGAGACTAGGAGTGTAGGTCTCTATATGATTGAGGGCTAGAGGCTTTGCCCTTATTGAAGATTTTTTTCCATACCTAGTTCTAAAGAACATATAAGAATAGTCAAATGCAATATAGCCACCTATTTGTGTAGATAAATCCTTATAAAGCCATATGGAAAAGTGTGGCTAGACCTCAGTCACTTATATGTCTTGTGTGACAATACAACTAGGGCATGCATGCAATGCCATTTCTACATTTTTTAAGAATCCTACTATTTTGATAGAGCTTCCATCCAACTGGAGCACATCCCTAATCATTTTCTCATATTTAATACCAAGGAGATCAGCAATACACTTGGGCATTACAGAACTGTTAGCCCCAAAATTAATCATGCAATTATGGACTAGCTTGTCTTCTATGATTAAAGAGACATAGAAAGGAGGAGGTCTATTTTTCTTACTTGATTCTCCTTCTTTTATTGGCTGCACCAAGTTTTTTGCATTATCCTCTCTGATTGCTTGACTTGTCATCTTTATTTTGATTCTATAGCTTTAGTTAGATTGATTTGATCTAGTCTCAATTCCCTATGGTTATTGTTTAATCCTTATTGCATTTGATTATTCATCATATATATATATATATATATATATATATATATATATATATATATATATATATATATATATATATATATATATATATATATATATATATATCTAACTACATCTAACTTAACAATAACCAATAACCATTATTAATTAATGTAGAGACAAGTCTCTTCATGAGATGTGTCTCTTCTACTCCTACTTATATACCTTGGATCTGCATTTGCAAGATAAATGGCAGTGCTAATACACTTGTAGTGATCCTAGTTCATCAACATGGTATCAGAGCCATGGTTTCAAATTTCATACACCCACAAGGCACTACAAACATTCTATGACAAATAAATTGATATTGTTATGGGTATACATATAGTATTTTAATTCATGTTATGTGGAAATAAATCTATACATATCAATCTCATTGATTCTCTATGATAAAATCAAAGCATCTGAGGTGTCATGCATATGTCTTTGTATCATACTTGAATAGTTGTGGTTGACATTTTCTCCTAATGTCTCATCTCCATCACTAAATCTCCTTCGCAAACAAGTCCTCTTATTATCCATGATAGTGCTTCCTGGAATGAAGCCAAACTGATCCATTTCATTGAATATGAGTTCTTCTTTCAGGTATATTCCTATCACTAGAATCATTGTCAATGGTGAGGTCGTCGATATTCCTCTTCTCTGACCCAATCACCATGGGAGGCACAAGCCTTAGCAATATAACATCTAGGTCTGGCTACATCAAACAAAAGCTTGGCTACTTTGGGGGTGGTTTCATGGGTCTAGCAAGAGGTTCCTTGTCCTTGTTCTTACAATTAGGTTACAAATTAGATGCTTAGAAGGTCTCCTATTGTTTTTCTTTACTTTACAAGTAGTCTATGGCCACCATCCCAATTATTTTTTGAACAAGGTGCTAGATTTCTTGGTGCTCAACAAATTTATCTACCTGCTAATCTGGTGGGCCTGAGTTTTTGGTACTTTCCCATTGTTGGAATGCAAGTTTCTCATGTTAGGATTAACCTCAAACATAAATAACAGTTACATGCAAATATAACCAATATGAGAAAATAGTAGATCACATAAAAGAGAATACAAAACACCATGATTTAATGTGGTTCACCCAATCCCTATGCTACATCCACCAACAACAAGTCCAATATTATTATTATCTTGTGATTACAACCTAATTACAATCTATAATCCCTTACAGCTCAATACTGCCACAAGAAGCTACAATAACACCATTCATTATGAAATCCCTAATCCTAAGCCTTTTTATACAAGATTTTTTTACTTACAAAATTAGGGCTAGAATAATAGAGAAATAGTAACTAATTCCTTTTACAATATATGAGAATTTTTAGCTTCGAGGGTGCTGCCCCTAAAAATCCCCACAGGGGTGTTGCCCCTTGACCCCACCCTGTACTATGACAAGGAGTGCACCTAGGGTGCTGCCCCTTGACCCCGTCTTGGGGGCGCTACCCAAAAACCTCCATAGAAATAATCTAGAGGGAAACTATGCTGAATAAAGCTTTGAGTCTGATTAGGCTCCACATTACAACATCTCACTCTCTTGTTCATCCTTTGAATAGGAGTTTCACCTTTAATCCCATTGGTAGCAGGGGGATGCTTATTGATACTGGTGCTAACATTATTTTCTTTACCAATCCATTTATGATGTCATGATTGGTTCAATTAAGAAGGGTACATTTGATTTGCAATCACATGGTAGTAGAGACAATGAATGCAAAGAAGAAAAAGAATACCAAGGAAAATTGGTGGCATCATTAGAAGGAAGAGACCGTAAGTGGAGGCTCATGCTCTTCATGATTGACCAAGATGTCCCAAATTTTGACTCAATAAGAAAAATTTATTTTTGATTAAAAATTTCAAGTATTGAATTTATATACTAAAAGGATTTTGTCTAGTTTAATACATACTATAAGAAGTGTATTCTTTCAGGTAGAGGGAGATTGATATCAAACAACCTTGGATGAGGAACTCTAATGATTGAAATTCCAAGGGAGTTCATAAGTCCTTGTGTATGATAGTATGATTTTGATGGGCCTAATCCTTGTGTACATCATGAGGGAGTGACAACTTCTAATTTATTATCACTTGTATTTTTTAATAGTTATTGGAAGGTGATGATCTCTTAATAATATAACCTTCTATTGTGATAGAAATTTTTATGATGTTTGAAACATATCATAATAGTTTGTAAACTTTCATGGTAGATTAAGTTCCTTAGACAAACCTTGGCTATCTATTGGTGATAAGATATGTTTATGATGTCTGAAGCAGATCACAATAAATGATAAATTACATGGTGGATTAAGTTCCTTAAATAGACCATGGCCTTATATTATGTGGACATCTTATGATGTCTAGGAAGATCACAATAGAAGATTTCTTGCATGGTGGATTAAGTTCCTTAAATAGACCATGGCTATTCATATGGTAAGCATTATGAGAATGCAGGTGCACATATCTTATGAACAATTTTTATATATGTTGTACATATTGATGTTTTGGAAGCCAATGATTACAAAGTATCAAATATCTTCTGATCAAATATATTCTTATATTACATTCAGGTGATATATGGTCTTGTATTTATCCTCCCTAGCTAAGAGGGAGTGTTGATTAATAGCTTCAGTCAGATTGATTTGATCTAGTCTCAATTCCCTATGGTTATTGTTTAATTTTTATTGCATTTGATTAATCATCAATTATATATATGTATGTATGTTAAATGTCTAATAACATCTAACTTAACAATAACCATTATTAATTAATATAGAGACAAGTCTCTTCATGAAATGTGTCTCTTCTACTCCTATTTATATAGCTTGGATGTGTATTTGAAAAACACATACCAGGATAAATGGCAGTGCTAATACACTTGCAACAATCCTAGTTCATCAACACTTTATACTCTCTAACCCTTCTTGCAGTAGCTCCAATTGTGATGCCATAGTGGCAACAACATCCCACATAGGAACACTGACGTTGGTCCTCTTCATTTGATCAACAATTTTAGGAGGAGTACCAACTATTTTAGTTGGAACCTTAGGAGCTACAAAGACTGATGATTGAAAGAGAGCAGTCTGAGGTTCAATAGACTTCCCTTTCTTGTGTTTGCATCTATTTGGTAGCCACATTTGGTTGTACATTCATCACTAGTATGTGAGAGATAATACCTAAAGTTGAAGCTTGATTTGATGGAGGAGGTATAGCATCCTTAGTAGCTCTTCTTTTGCTTCTAGTATTGTGAGCTATGACATCATGATTAGTATGACAATGTTCTTCTAGTTGATGGTTCATGAAAGAATAATCACCTTTTTTCTGTACATGAGAAGAATTAGTAGATTGATGAACACTACTTTGATATTCTACTGCTTGATCCCATGTGACCAATGCCTGAGATACTTCTTCCTTTTGGCACATACAAAATCCATAGGAATAGTTTCAAGATAGACATAAATCTTTCTCTTGAACAAGGTTTTTTTGGGTGACTAATGCCCTATTTGGATTTGTCTTTGCATTTGCAGTAGGGGTATTACCAATAGGTCTATTATGGTTGTGTGGAGCATAACCCTGACATAGATTTGGTGGCCTATTATACATGGGCCTTGATAATGAGGTTGGGGAGGCCTATTGCTTTGAGCTTGTTGTCTCTTAATGGTCACCAACTCATTGCTCAATTTTTGCACCACTAAGAAGTTGTCTTCCATCTTCTTTTCTTGATCTTGCAACTTTTTGTATATATTTTTCATCATCATTTGCATCATGGATTTGATCTTATCTACTCCATTAGAAGATGTGGAAGCTATTGGGGCTACAAAAAGAGATTGAATTGTAGAGGTGGTAGGGATATGGGATACCATAGGCTAATGATTAGGAATGTCCTAGAAGGAAGGCATTGGAGGCCTTGGAGCTAATTTCCCTCCTTAAATTAGGATATTCTTTGCTCTTATGGAAATTTCATAGGTAGTTCACAAAGTGTCTCCTCCCATAGTTTGAATTGTGATAGAAATATCACTGTTAAGAGCTCCAAGATAATGCAAGAAGACATTACTAGGAGTAGGCTTCACTGCAACAGGTATTCTTTCCCATGTCTTCTAAAATCTATAATCCAAGTTTATCATATATTCATGGGGTGCTCTCTTAATGGTAGTTATCTACTCAAAGAGTGATAAATGATCACTCTTGTCTTTGAAGTGTTTACATAATCTCTCTCTTAGCTCATTCCAGTTAGTGATATAGTTATGAGGCAATGCTCTATATCATTATAAGGCTTTTCCTTTTAATGATGATGCTAGAAGTCTAACAGAAATATCATCTTTTGTAATACCATGCATGTTAGAGATATTTGAGACTTCTTGAATGCACTCTATAGGGGAAATGGAAGTTTCACTAGTAAAGTAAGGTAGGATTATAAGTGCAACAATTGGAATATCATGTCTCTGGGCTAGAATGAGGGGACTTCCACCATTGAAGGTGGCAAAAGCATGGGCTCTAGGTTGTGCCATGTGGAATAATGATTTATTTAAACAAATAGATGGTATCCTAGGTTGTGACCTATCAACAAGAGGAGTAGAGAGAGATCTTCCAAGTGTATGTATTACTTTTGCACTCCTCACTGGTGATAGAGATAATCTATTTATCTTTCTTCCAAGATTTGAAAATGAAAGCTCAGTATATTGAAAGTTACCTCTAGAAGATGCCCTTGTATGAGCTTTGGGCATGAATCACAAAAATTCTAGTCTGAAACCAAGATGTAGAAGTAAAGTAGAGTCACCAAGTGCTTGGATGTGAGCCTCTTGAAGGCCTAGAATTTTGAGAAGAACATTATCTCCTCAACGTGGATTTGAAGTTCTTTTCTTTGACACCAGTGAACCAGTAGACATAGGATGCTTCAATATGAGTCCCATCAGACATGCCAAAAACTATTGACACAAAAGTTTGCACCCTTGCCTAAATTTTTTTCCTAGAGGCAACCTTGTGTAACATGAAAACAATCTTGAAAGTGTGGGACTTTGCAATTAGAGATTGAGTCTTCAAAAAAGGCTGACTTCCTTACTATTAGGGTGCACCTAACTATTTCTTGAGAGGAAAAGGGAGAAGGAATGCATGAAAGAAAACTATCTATTCTAATCTAAGAGGGGTAATACACTAAATAGTATTGTTCAATCTTATCCTTACCTAAGGAAGCATAGTTCATCAATATAATCCTTAGATAAATAGGTTCTATCTTAGCCTTGACTCATAGATCATGCACATATCAAAAATCAATGAAATGGTATGAGGAAGGGGAAATAAATACATCAATATAAGGAAAAAGATGTCGCATGATATATTGATGGAAGAAGGAGATACAACTGAGAATTATATTTGTTCACAAGAAGAAGGGGAATTATAGTAATAGTGCATAGAATACTACTACTATAGAATTAGAGAAAAGATCGACCCTTGGAGGGTTTAAAAAACTTTCTTTTATATCTCAAGCATAACTAAGAAACTTTTTTCTTAAGCCAAAGCTCAACTATTGCTATTAAATTTGCAGAGAACAATCACTGCTAATCTAAAGAAGATTTTATTGAGTGCATGCCCATATGCAAAAAATCATGTCTTTCATACTAATTCTAACCTTGAAGAGATAAAACCAATGATCATAACTATATAACTAGCTAAGAAGCTGACTTAGAGTGGTGATGGAGTTTCCTTTGTATCAAATAGGCATGAAGATCATCAAAAAGTAGTTGTAGACAATCAAGTGATTAGTTTTCCATTAAAGAGCTACCTCTGAGAGTATTTTCGATGTGCCAGATTAGATATGTCATCAATTCAACCATCTCCACATGGCCCAATAGTACTAAATAATTTTTCCACCTTGTTTAGATATTTAACTATCTGTTGACCCATGCTCATCACCTTGTTTCATGACTTCACGACTTATTTCCTTCATTAGTTGTCTGACACTGCGAAACAAATTCATTTTATGTTTATCACTACTTTACAACTTGTATTGCATTCCCTTAACTATTGCGACTCTATAAGAAATGTGTAATTAGATCTTTGCACCATCACTATAGTTTAGAATTAACAACCTTCGAATTGTGCGATGGCACAAAATAGTCAGTTTTCCCTTAGTCGCTCCTTCACAGTCTATTTCTTGATTGACATCAGATGCTTGTGACCTTGTGACTAATGTTATCTTTACTGCATGTGCTACCTTTTCAAATGGTAGTGTCTTAAAAATGAACCATAGCTTAGACATATGCGACCTAGCAAAGACTGTCATTTAACCATAATCACATAATCATGACTTGATCTGTTAGCTTTGATGCTAACTTGATGATGATGTGATAAGGTGCTTTGCAGGTCTAACTCTAGTTAACCCTTAACTCCTTCTGACTGTGATACCCATAACCATTCATAGTATCATGGCCTAAACTATCAACCCATCTCTTAACTCTATGAACATGTGATCAAGGTAATTGCAACATCACAGTCCAATTTGGGGTTTAGCCTTTTAACTGTGTGATGAGGCGACCAAAGGTTTTCACCACTTTGTAATCAAAATCATGGTTATTTATTAGCCCTTTGTGACTGTGCAATCCATAAACCATTCACAGTGTCACCACTTGAATTGTTAACCTAGATATCAACCATGTGAATGAGCAACAAAGGGAATCACTACATTGTAACCCTAACCATGGTTAGGCTTAACCACCTATGACCATCCAATGACACCCATCATGAATTGTTAGAGTTAGAGATCATGACATTGCACCCTAAAAATGAAAGTTAGCCTTTTGATCTATGAAGCTACAATGACAATTTGAACTGACTATTTTGCACCTTCACAATTTGATTGATAGTTTCTCCTTAATTGCCTATGACCCTATGAAAAGAATGATTGCATCATCACAATTTAGAATTATTCCTTAAAAATGAAGTTATTAAGAGCCTTAAGATGAAAAAAAAGTCAAAAGACCTTGTCGTATTCCATTAGCTTGTATGGTAAATAATGAATAATCCAAAGGAGGTTAACATGGTTACCACCTTGAAAGCTAGATTTTGGAAGGAGGGGCAAAAATGGTGAACTTTTATATCAACTCTAATTAGAGAGGAGTCTAAATAAGAGGATGAGTGAGTAGGTGAAGAAGGCCCCATCATCTGCATCATCTCCCTCCACAAAATGATCGAAGACCTCTAGGGATTGGTTTCCTTCCCCTCATGGTAAGGAGAAGATATAGGGATGAACACACATATAGGCATTAGTAGACATATATCTTGGATTTTATGTTAGTGGATATATTCGATATACATTTGATGTATAGATGACATTATATATTTGATGTATGACATATATTTGATGCATGAAATTATTAGACTTAAAACTTTGATGCATCAGTTTGTTCATGTATGACATTATTGGTTATCATAATATATATCTTGTTTATGTTTTAAGTATTTCATGGATTTCATTTTAATGTAATTTGCATCCAAAATAAGGGTAGGAAAAATTATACTAAGCTTTGATAATATCTTTTGAATTGTGAATAAGGCTATGATATTAATTTGTATTTAGATTGTACAAGTTATGAGTACTTTTGATTATGAGTAACTTATTTGGAGTTTTTGTTGGGATGAAAAAAATGAAACTTGAATTCTTATTACTATTATACAATTAACATTAAAATTTGAATCTTGAGTTGGACGTATAATGTAAATGTCTAAGCTTGAATCTTAGTGTCATCATAAACATGTCAAGAGTTTATATATGCTTTATCTTCACAACACAAGAAGACTTGAAATAAAGTTTTTAATTTATTAAAGGAATTTGATATCAAGATTTCGTGCTTATTCGTCTCTTTGAGAGATTCATTCATCAAAATATATTATATATGATCTTCTTATGATTCTTGTAGCTATAGTTGTTGTATCTATTCTTGCATATATTTTGTGAGTCATTATCCACTATGCATTGACTACACTATCTTTTTCATTCTTCCAAGTATCGACACATAATATTTAGTGACACTTAGGGTCAATTTTGCTCGGCATCCCTGAGAATGTTCAAGTGATCAATAAAATGGGATAAGATTGGAACTAGGGTTTATCCATCCACTCAGAGCTAAGAGAGAAAAAAATTTGATCCCACGAAAAAGGGTTAGAGAGATTCACCAGTTGGCAAATTTGTATTGGCCAACACTATAAGTTTCAGCATCACCCAAGATGGGGAAACAAAATCAAAATAGAATAGAATCTCCAGAGAGAGAGAGAGAGGTTATTGTATGTGTTGACAAAATATTCTTGTAGGACCCAACATTGCATCCATATCTTGCACGAGCTCTAAGATATGCCCCATCAAAGATTGCTTCCCTATGACATTTAGTGACTCTTAGGGTCAATTCACTTTGGCATGTCCAAGAAAATTTGAGTAGTCAATGGGATAGAGTGAGCTTGGGACTAGGGTTTACTTGACCACTTGGAGCTAACAGAGTAGATAGTTCCATCCCATGATGAACAATTAGAGAGATTCACTAGTTGGCAACTTTGTACTAGCCAACACTATAGGTTTTAGCATCACCCATGATGTGGCCACAAAATTAAAATTGAATCAAATATCCAAAAATGAGAGAAAGAGAGGTTATTTTAGGTTTCAACAACACAATCTTATAGAACTTAACATTACATCCATAGCTTGCATGAGCTTTGAGATATGCCCCATCAAAGATCACTTCCCTATGGCATTTAGTGACTCTTAGTATCAATTTTGTCTAGCGTGCCTGAGAATATTCAAGCAATCAGTAGTATAACATGAGCTTGGAAATAGGGTTTACCTAGCTACTCAAAGCTAACAGAGAAAAAAATTTGATCCCACGATGAAGGGTTAGAGAGATTCACTTGTTGGAAACTTTGTACTTACCAACACTACAAGTTTCAGCATCACCCGAGATGAGACCACAAAATCAAAATGAAATCAAATTTTCAAAAAGAGAGATATTATTTTAGGTGTCAACAACATGATCCTATAGAACTTGACATTGCATCCATACCTCGCATGAGTTCTGAGAAATGCTTCGTCAAAGATCACTGCCCTATGGCATTTAGTGACTTTTAGGGTCAATTCCATCTAGCATGCCTGAGAATGTTTGAAATTCAATAGGACAAAAAGAGTTTGGAACTAGGGTTTACCTAGCTAATCAGATCAAATAGAGCAAACAATTCAATCCCATTAAAAAGGGTTAGAGAGATTTACTAGTTGGCAACTTTGTACTAGCGAACACTACAAGTTTCAACATCACCCAAGATGGGGCTACAAAGTCAAAATAGAATCAAATATCCAAAAAGAGAGGTTATTGTAGGTATTGAAAATATGATCTTGTAGAACCCAACATTATATCTATATCTTTCAGAAGCTCTGAAATATGCCCCATCAAAGATCACTTCCCTATGGCATTAGTGACTCTCAAGGTCAATTTCATTCAACATGCCTGAGAATGTTTGAATGGTCAACAAGACAAAAGTAGTTTGGGACTAGGGTTTACATAGCAACTTAGAGCTAAAAAAGTAGATAGTTTGATCCCACAATGAATGGTTAAAGAGATTTAGTAGTTGGAAACTTTGTACTGGCCAACACTACAAGTTTAAGCATCACTTGAGATGGGGCTGCAAAATAAAAATGAAATCAAACCTCTAAAGAGAGAGAGTTTATTGTAGGAATTGATAAAATGATCCTATAGAACTCAAAATTACATTCATAACTCACATGAGCTTTAAGATATGCCTTATCAAAGATCATTGGCCTGTGGCATTTAGTGACTCTCAGGGTCAATTTGGTCTAGTGTGCTTGAGAATGTTCGAGCAGTCAAAAGGAGAAAAAATGGGCTTGGGACTAGGGTTTAATAAAAAATGCAAAGCTAATGGATTAGAAATTCCAATCCCACAACAAAGGGTTAGAGAGATTTACCAGTTGGCGACTTTGTATTGGCCAAGACTACAAGTTTTAGCATTGCCTGAGATGGGGCCACAAAATCAAAATGAAATTAAATCTCCAAAAAGAGAGAAAGGTTATTATAGGTGTTGACTACATGATCCTATAGAACCTAACATCACATCCATACCTCACATGAGCTTCAAGATATACCCCATCAAAGATCACTACCCTATGGCATTTAGTGACTCTTAGGGTCAAATTCCATTTGGCGTGCCTAAGAACATTTGAGAGGTCAACTGAATGAAAAAATCTTGGGACTAAGGTTTACTTAGCCACTCAGAGCTAACAAAGTAGAAATTTTGACCCCACAGTGAAGAAATAGAGAGATTCACCAACTGGTGCATTTTTACTAGCCAACACTACAAGTTTTAGCATCACCTGAGATGGGGCCACAAAATCAAAATATAATCAGATCTCCGAAAAGAGAGAGAGAGGTTATTAGAGGTGTCAACAACACAATCTATTACAACTTGACATTTCATCCATACCTCACACTAGCTCCAAGATATGCCTCATCAAAGATCATTGCCCTACGACATTTAGTGACTCTTAGGGTTAATTTCATCTGGCGTACCTGAGAACTTTCAATCACTCAACAAGATAGAATGAGCTTGGGAGTAGAGTTTACTTGGGTACTCAAAGCTAATGGAGTAGATAGTTTGATCCCATGATGGAGGGTAGATAGTTTGATCTCACAATGAAGGACTAGAGAGATTCACTAGCTAGAAACTTTGTGCTAGAAAACACTACCAGTTTCGACATCACTTGAGATGGGGCCAAAAAATTAAAATAAAATAAAATCTCCACAAAGAGAGAGAGGTTATTGTAGGTGTTGACAACATGATCTTGTAGAACTTGGAATTTCATCTATACCTTGCACAAGCTCCAAGATATGCCCCATCAAAGATCCCTTCCCTATGGCATTTGGTGACTCTCATGGTCAATTCCATTTGGTGTGCTTGAGAATATTTGAGTGGTTAATGAGATAGAGTGTTCTTGGGACTAGAGTTTACCTAGCCACTTAGAGCTAACAAAGAAGATAGTTCGATCCCATGATGAAGGGTTAAAGAGATTCACCAATTGGAAACTTTGTATTGGCCAACACTACAATTTTCAACATCACCCATGATGGGGCCACAAAAGAAAAATACAATCAAATATTAAAAAAGAGAGAGAGACATTATTGTAGGTGTCAATAACACAATCCTATAGAACCTGACATTGCATCCATACCTCACATGAACTCTGAGATATGCCCTATCAAAGATGGATTCCTTATGGCATTTAGTGATTCTTAGGGTCAATTCCATCTAGCGTGCCTAAGAACATTTGAGTAGTCAACAAGATGAGATGAGGAAGTAATGAAGAAGAAATGTGTAGTTAAAAATGAAATATAAATCGAAGACTGAATAATCTAAATTTTTTTGATTGCAAGATTGGATCTAATTTTAAGAAAAGTCATCAAATCTTTCAACTAGACAATAATAGACCTAATTTAATATAAGTCAACAAATATTTCAAGTAGACAATAGTATTCACATCTTTATCTGAATAATATTAATTTTTATGTACAACTTAGTTCTGAAAGACACCGATAGGAAAGAGCTAAGAGAGAAAACCTCTAGTCTTGCCCAAAAATATATGAAATATAAATGTTATATCAAATGTTTTTGTACTTATATTCAATCTAATGAACCAGCTAGATCTGCTCTACATTTTAATATCTCAAGTATTGCCTCATAGTCCAACTTGTGAACCTTCCAAAGAGTCTTATTATGTGGCTTTCCTTGATATTTTATCAAATGGAAATTTGATACGACAAAAAGGCTTGAATAATGAAGAACCTTCCTCTCTATTTCCCAATTTTTGAATGACTACAAGTTAGGATTCTTCATAGAATATCATCCCTAACCCAATTTTTTTGGCCTGGACACAATGACACAAATAATAATGTCCCTTCTTTATTGTCTTTATGTGCAATAACAACAAAAATATGGACTGCAGTGATAAATGTACATAATGCACTCATTAATTCAAAAAATTCTTAGGTAAAAGTTATAAAGTTACATATTGAATTTACATATGTATATGTATATGTATATGTATATGTATATGTATATGTATATGTATATGTATATGTATATGTATATGTATATGTATATGTATATGTATATGTATATGTATATATATATATATATATATATATATATATATATATATAGGTTACACTAGATCAAACAAGTGATCAAATTCAATGGATGAATCCATCTCTACCATTTCTAGTGCTCGTGGGGGATGATAGGTGTCAATTGGGTCCAAAACTTGTATATCCCATTTGTCCACCCATTTTGTCAACTCACACTCATCCCAATTTTCCTCTGCACATAATGGACAAAAGCATACCATTTTTTGTGTGTGAATACTCTATGAACCTACATCAGAGCTTTTAAAAGAGTGCAACTCACTTGATCTTGTCAGTGTGCACCAATCCTCATATGGTGCAATGTTATTATTATCTATCAATAAAAAAATCTATGAATCGTAGACTCACCTTTCTTACTTGGACCCATTATAGTGTTGCACCACTAGACTATGGATTTTGCATATGTCAGTGTCGCTCCATCTTTGTACTTTAATTCTTCATGAGCTAAGACTCTTTTAATGCATATGCCTGCACCTATATGCACCTTAAAATGGTCACCTAGACTATGGCCCCCCATTATTCAATTTATCAAATTTCTTGAATCAATAGTTTGCAATATTTTATTAAATCAATTCAAATCAATTTTTTTGATCAAATTGTAATTAATTCAATTATTTCAACATTTTCTAAGGTTTGATCATTTTATCTTGTCTTATTTAATTGAAAGAAAACCTCTCTTTTAATTAAATAATTAATCCACATTTAATTAATTAAGAGAAAAACCCCTCTTTTAATTTAATTAAATATTTTCTATTTAATTAAAAGAACTTGCTCCCTTTTAATTAAATAAAATCCCACTTGAAAAAGAAAAGAAAAGAAATAAAAATAAAATAAATCTTTTTTTCCTCTACACTTAAATGCACATATTTCTAAGTAGGGTTCCATTTAATTTTCATCATCTTTTCTCATTGGTGGAATTTTGTCTCACACGGATCATTCTTTCTCCACCCTTGATTAAATTTTATTTCCTCTTAATCTTAATCAGCCATTCTTCTTTATAAGGAAGAGCCCTCTCCTCATTTTTGAAATCCATGATTATGCTATTGTTATGCTATAGGTTTGGAGAGTGATTTTTGGAGGAGTTTGAGCATTAAATCTTTTTGTGCAGAACTTCTATCTTCTTGTCTTCTTCTCTCATGCATCCATGGCCTCCATCATCATGATCCATCCTTGCATTTTCATATTAGCTTAGATCCATATTTGCTTTCATAGATTAATCTTGCATTGTTATTTCCTTTCATAGATTATATTTCCTTTCTTGCATTGCTTTGCATTGTCATCATTTAGAATAGCTTGCATCTTCATTTGCATGCATACTTTGATCTTTAAATCTCTTAATTTATGGTGTACTTGCATGGGCACAAACTAGGTCAAAATAAGGGCCTCGATTACAAACCCTTTCACTCCATGAATAGAGAGCTATGAGCCACCATTCAAGACCTCATTCTTGAGAAATCTTAGATATAATGACTCATATTAGCACACAACAACATCATGCTCTCTCTTTCCATAACTATCCTCTATGAAATTTTATGTATATTGAATTCTACATAGCCTATGCATCCTGCTAAACCAATAGAACATCTATGCATTCTTGATTTGAGATGTGCAATTGTTTGACCAAATACTGTGTTGGCAATATGGTATGCCCCTTTTAGCCAAATCACCATAAAATAGTTTAAAACAACCATGTACAAACTTTGTAGAATGTGATCGATCATCATTGATGTAAAAATGGTACTCCCTCAATATTTTTCTGTCATCCTATGTACTTGTGAGTGAATGCATGAATGTTATGTGAACAAATATGAAAACTTGTTGAAAATTATAATACTTTTCTTGCACCTCATTTTGTGTTTGTAGTGTGTAGTTCTCTATGAAGTCTACAACTAAAACTATGGTATCCAACAAAAATATATCTTTGTACAACTTGAATTGCAAGTCCAACCATCAAGCTCTATGTGTATGCCTTGCATACTCGTAAATAATCTTTTCACAAAAAATATTCATGAACTCATACAGTAGAATCTTTTCAATAACTAAATCAAATCTTTTACCTTGTTTCCCATCTTTTAGAGCATATTTCAATGTGTTATGTTTTTTATAATCTACTATTTGATTTCTAATTGCATGTGTACTATCCATATGTTCACAAGTTGATAAATTTTACAAAGAGCCACAAAATAAGCATGTAGCATCCAATCATGACAACTTATAAAATTGTTGGCTGTCCCTTATTTCACATAAAGTGTTGGATATGAATTCCCTTGAAGATCTAGGTGGCTCATTTATGTCACAATCCTGCAAAACAAAATTAGAATGAAAAACCACACATAAAAATATCAAAATGGTTAAAAAATTCAATATGTATCCTACACCAACAAGTTGTGTGTGTTAGAATCTGAAAAGATTAATAACCCAGAAAACTAGTGCAACGAGTAAATATCTAAACTATGAATGCAAATGATACAAAATCAAAATAGCATCATAGAGTTAGTCTCCAAGAGAGTAATGCAAATGATGGAAGCATAATAGCATTAAGAGGATGCAAAAACAAGAGATGCAAATACAAGCCAGGTAGCATGCTTATATAGGCTAGGAAGAGGGAGGAGGTGTCAACACCAACCAATGAGGAGCAACCATCTATCGGACTAAAGATAGCAAAGTATCTTCCCAAGATAGCTAATGGATGCTCACATGTAGGAAGGTGACACGTCACAACCATTCATCTAATAAGACATGCTTTATTAACCTAAGCAAGATTATTAAAAAGTGTAGGAAAAATCTAGCAAAATAGGAAAAATAAAAAACTACACTAACACCCCCCCATAAGCGAAGCTTAGGTGGATGTAGAAATGGGTCCCGGCAAGTCAAGCCTGATGAGGTACCCATGTACATAAGATTTCTCAAAAGAGAGAGAAAAGAGACCCCCCCACAAAAAAGTCAAGACTTCGAGTGAGAGGAAGAGGCCCCCCCAGAAGATGAATCATCCCGCACCCCCAGCAAAGCTCACAAATGAAAGAACTTGCTCTCAGTGAAAGGTTTGGTGAAGATATCAACAACTTGCTCGAAAGTTGAACAATAGCGAAGGTTAATGACATGATCATGGATGAGCTCCTGGATGTAGTGCATGTGGACCTCTATGTGTTTGGTCCGTTGATGATGAACTGGATTTCGTGAGATCTGAATGGCACTCTGGTTGTCACAAAATATGACTGATGGCCGTCTGATCTGGATACCAAACTCAGTGAGAAGATGTTGAATCCAAATGGCCTTAGTGGTGACATTTATAGCCCCCGATACTCAGCCTCAGTAGAAGATAAATCAATAGCAGACTGCTTTTTGCTCGACCAACAAATAGGACCTGACCCAAGTGAGAAGCTATACCCTGAAGTAGACTTGTGATCCTCAGAATCACCTGCCCAATCTGAATCTGTGTAGCCCACCAAATCAAGCTCAATACCTACTGCGTAGTGAATCCCACAACTATGAGAACCCTGAATGTAGTGAAGGATCCGCTTGGCTGCTTTCTAGTGTAACTCATGGGGCTCCTACATGAATTGAGAGACCATGCCTATAGCATAGGAGATGTCAGGTCTCGTATGAGTTAGATAAATGAGACTCCCAACAAGTTGGTGGTACAAAGTGCCATCAACAAGTGGAGATGAACATTGAGCCTCAAGTTTGACTCTAGAAAGGAAGGGAGTCGGAGCAGGCTTACAGTCAGCCATATGAAACCTCGAGAGTAAATCTAGAGCATGCTTGGATTGTGTGATGGTGATCCCAGAAGAAGACTGAAGGATCTCAATCCCGAGAAATTAATGTAACAAGCCCAAGTCAGTCATCAAAAAATTGTCTTGAAGGGCCACTTTGACAACCTTAATGGTGGGTGAAGAACTTCCTGTGATCAACAAGTCATCAACATACAAAACCAAAAATAGAAGTGAATCACCCTATTGCAAAATGTACACATTAGGATTAGAATGGCACCGAGTGAACCCAACTGATAGAAGGAAGGAGTCCATCTTGGCATACTAGGCCCGAGGAGCCTGTTTGAGGCCATAGAGAGACTTTCGAAGATGACACACAAGTGAAGAATCCTGAAGGAAGCCATATGGCTGCTCCATGTAGATCTCCTCATGAAGGTCACCATGAAGAAAAGAACTCTTCACATCCATCTGATGTACTTCCCAACGATTAGCTGCAGCAATGGCAAGAACAATTCGAATGGAATTCATTCGAGCAACTGGCGCAAAAGTCTCAGAGTAGTCAATCCCAAGAACCTGGGAGAATCCTTTGGCGACCAAGTGAGCCTTGTGTTTGTCAACTGACCCATCTGCTGCAAATTTTGTCCGATAGATCCACTTACATCGAACAAGTTTTCTTCCTTTAGGAAGAGGGACAAGATCCCAAGTGTGGTTCCTCATCAAGGAACTATACTCTTCCTGCATAGCTGTATCCCACTCAGAAATACCAGAAGCCTCATGAAAGGACTGTGGATCTGAGGCAGTAGCAATGAAGACATGTGGAGCATCCTGGAATTGTGAATGAGTTTGCCTGGTGTCTGATGGATCCCCAACCCAATCACCTGCAGACTGCAAGGTCTATCTAGCCCAAAGTGGGCAAGAAGATGGAGGATCTAGAGGGGAATCATTAACCTCTGAATGATGACTAGGAGAGGAAGGAGGTGAGTTCTCTGAGTCACTTTCTGCATCAGAAGTAGAGGTAGAAGACTGTTTAGGTGAATCTGACTCATCAGAAGATCTTTCATGTATTCCAAGTGACTCTAATGTCAAGGTAGAAGGAGTTGGAGAAGTGATAGAAAGTGAGCTTGAAGATCCCTCCTCAAACTGAACACTCCTCTCAATGAATAACTCATGTATAGTAGGGTGGAGCAACCGATAACCCTTCACACCATCAGGATAACCTACAAATATGCAAGGTCTGCTTTGCGGATTCAAGGCCTTACGTTTCTTTGTAGGAATGTGGGCCCATGCAGGGGAGCCAAAAACTCGAAAGTGCTTAACTAATGGTTTTCGACCACACCAAGCTTCAAAAGGAGTAACTCCCTTCAAGGCTCAGTGAGGAACACGTTTATGGATATAACAAGCACAGTTAATGGCTTCTGCCCAATACTGTGTTGCAAGAGATCTAGAGTGAATCATATAGTTTGCCATTTCCTTCAAGGATCTATTCTTCCATTTTGCAACACCATTTTGCTGAGGATTGTATGGAACTGAATGCTGTAAATCAATCCCCTCTGAAGTGCAAAATCTTTCAAACCGATGGTTGACATACTCACCACCATTGTCTGTGTGCAAAACCTTGATGGCTTTCCCAGATTGCTTTTGTACAAAATTTTTGAAGTCTTGAAAATGATCAAATACCTTTGAATTCTGTTTGAGAAAGTACACCCATGTATATCGAGAAAGGTCATCAATGAATGTGAGGACATATCGGGCCCTGCTGAAAGGAGGATGTTGAAATGGACCAGCCAAATCACTGTGAACTAACTCTAGTATATGTGAAGCTCTCCATGCCTTACTTTTGTCAAAATTTTCCTTAGGATGCTTACCAAGAATGCAACCTTGGCAAACACCTCCTGAGAATTGAACTGAAGGCAACCCTGTGACCATGCTCTGCTGGTTGAGCTGATGCAAATAGCGAAAGTTAAGATGGCCAAACCGCTCATGCCATAATTTACTCACATCATTAGAGTGAGTGAGAAAAATAGATGAAGGAGGATCAGGAACAAAGTGAGAAAACATATAGAGCCATGACTGATGATCTGCTCTCCCAACTGCAACTACAGAATCACTATGCAACTCACGTATCTCCACTGAATCAGGAGTGAACTCAACCCGCTTGCCTAAACCTATGTGAGTGATTTGGTATATTGATAGGAGATTAGTTGATAATGAGGGTACACAAAGAACATCATGGAATGTGCCATCCCCCACATCAACAGACCCTCTCCCACACACCTTAATAGGAGTGTCATCACCCATCAAAATAAAAGGCATAGTACATGGCTCCAAGGATGCAAGTTCTTCCTTACATGAAGCCATGTGGTGCAAAGCACCTGAATCAAGAACCCAAGTGGATGTGAGGAAGCAACTGCAACAAGAGCTTTTCCCTTTCCTTTCCCCTTGTTGTTTTCTTTTTCCTTGTTAGACTCTTCATTAGAACTTTGTTTGATAGACTCAGGAACACTAATATTATTCTTCTCAAGAATGTATGTCAAGTGATCAATTTGTTTCTTCAAACATTTATGTTCATCATGATCGGGTCTTTTACAATAGGCACATTTAACCTTTTCTTTCTTAGGCTTATCGCCCTTAGAGGATGAGGTATCAATAGTTGCTTTTGAAGCAATTGGTATCTGATCCTTCTTTTCCTCACTATTATTTTGTTTCTCATCCTTACTATTGTTGTTACTACTTTGTCCTTTTTGTTCTTTTGTGCCTTGGTTGGTTGCTAAGGCATGTGACTTAGAGGACTTAAGAGTGCCCATCTGGATTAGCTTGTCCTGTTCTCGAGTGAGATTGACAGCAAAATCATCTAGAGATGGCATGGTGAATTGAGTACCAAGTGCACCCTTAGTAGCATAGAAGGTAGAGACAAACACATAATATTATGAACTTAGCTTAGAGAGAATACTGAGAATCAGTTGTTCATCTTTATTTTCAATTCCACATTGTTTTAATTGCAGCCTTAGTGATTTCAATTTGGTGAAGAAATCTTGGATTGTGTTGAAATTTCCTGGACTCAAACTAATTAATTCATTTTCCAACATATGACCCCTCATTGAATCTTGTGTGCCAAATAATGTTTCTAGCTTTGTCCATACTTCATTTGGTGTATCCAAAGACTCAATGTGAAATAGAAAGTCAGGAGAAACAGACAAACACAATGTTCCATATGCCTCATCACATTTGTTAAACCACTTAGGCTTGTCTTCATCTTTAGCAGGTTCAGTTTCAAGTCCCATAGTTATCCTATTTAATCCAGCTTTCCTTAAGTGAATTATCATGCGTGATTTCCACTCAAAGTAATTGTATGGAGTTAGGATGGGCATATTTGTTTGATCCATGATGAAGGAATGCAAAGAAATGCTAAAAAAAAAGAGAACCCAGCCACGACAATGCCCCCCCCTTTTTACTCAATCAAAGAACCCCCCCCAAAGAAATATGATTTGGCACTTTATTTTAGTGCATTTACAACTACCACTAGAAAAAGATACTTAGTGGTCTTGATTTCAGTGCATCACAAACCCTCATGAAGAGCATATGCTAAAAGTGAAACTTGGGCACAATAATCAAGAAAAAAAATAGCACCACTGCGATCTACTCAAAAAATAATGCACTTTCAAAAAAAGAATCTCCTCGATACGAGGTCGTATGAGAAAGTTATGATCCTCCAAAGTTTCCAAAACGAGGACTGTGCACAGTCACGGCTAAGAATCTACAATTTTTGAAAAATTCATGCATGAAAATAAAAAAATAACTCCACTAGTGGATAGAGCACAAAAAAATAGCCAAGTTCATAACAAGAATCATCAAAATCAGAGTCCGTATGAGCAAGAACGAGACATTTGAAAACTGCATTTAAATCTGCGGCTGCCAATGGAGAGGGGTATGGCTGTAGCTTTGCATGCTCAATTCTAAAAAATATACAGATTTCATGGAAAATCTAAAAGATACCCAGATGGTTTTTCGGGGCTACAAACAAAACCCAGAAATATTTTTTCTTTCTGATGAACAGAAGATGTTGTTGTAGTGTAAATCAGACGCCTTTAACAGTAAAAAATAGCTCGAAAAATCAAAAAACGACTCCAGCAACCAAAATTTGACATGCAAATGCTGAATTAGCTTCTTAAGTCCATCAATGGCATGCTGGAACCTGCAAAACTGATTGAAAACTCCAAATATGCAAGTTGGTTGTCAGATTTGAGATTGAAACCCCAGAGAAAAATTGTTTTTGTCAAAACTTTTTTGATTCTTAGGATCATCCAAAGATGCAAGAGAAGAGCATACTTTTTTTTTCAAAAAACTACAATAAAGTTTATTTGCCCCCCCCTCGAATCTCTCAAATAAGGAAACTAAAATCTACTCTTGCACATAGAAAAGCTCTGATACCATGTTAGAATCTGAAAAGATTAATAACCCAGAAAACTAGTGCAAAGAGTAAATATCTAAACTATGAATGCAAATGATACAAAATCAAAATAGCATCATAGAGTTAGTCTCCAAGAGAGTAATGCAAATGCTGGAAGCAGAATAACATTAAGAGGATGCAAAAACAAGAGATGCAAATACAAGCCAGGTAGCATGCTTATATAAGCTAGGAAGAGGGAGGAGGTGTCAACACCAACCAATGAGGAGCAACCATCTATCGGACTAAAGATCGCAAAGTATCTTCCCAAGATAGCTAAAAAATGCTCACATGTAGGAAGGTGACACCTCACAACCATTCACCTAATAAGACATGCTTTATTAACCTAAGCGAGATTATTAAAAAGTGTAGGAAAAACCTAGCAAAATAGGAAAAATAAAAAACTACACTAACAGTGTGTGTGTGATTTATCTTCACATAAAATGATTTACCCATCTCAAAAAATCTTTGACTTATTTGAATTTTAGGATACATACCAATAGATTTTGCAAAAACTTGTGTTTGTGTTGAGTCCAAAAAATGTTTCACATGTGGATCATGATTTTGGCTACCAATCCTCCTCCTTACAACATCTCTTTAATTAGGGGAAACACATGTATTATTTATACAAAAATATTCAATCAACGATTTCAACACTTCACTAATTTCTTTATCCTTTCGTGGTAGTCTACCACTAAATGTTGATAACTCATTTTTTGTCGGATCTTCCACTATCTCACATCTTACCATGGATCTCCTTAGAGTACCTCTACTAATTTTCAATATTTTTCTTGTCTTTCTCATGTGTTGAGCTTTATTCATTTGGATACTTACTGTTGTTGATGTAAGTACTCATCTTGTGATATTACTATCTTTGGTGCATGATTTTGAACCCACATTGTCATATGCACTCATTAGATGCTTTACAACTCTTTTTTTGTTTGAATCTTAGCCAAAGAATCTTCATGATGGACCTAAATTTCAAATTCTTCATTATTTCAACAAATAATTGGCATTGACCTATCACATTTAATTCTTCAAAGAATAATCTCCACATATGATTAACTTTTTTTTGACAAGTACGCTTGCTAATCTTGTCAGACATTGATTTCAAAATATTATTATCAATATCAATCAAATATTTTGGTCTTCTAAAACAAATTCTAGAAGGTGTTATAATCTCTTTCATTCCCTCAACATTTTGAATATGAACATACAGTTGAGTGAATTACGCACCTTGAACCAAAGATGATGCATCTTGGCAATAAGATGCAAAAGATAGAATATCACACACTTGATATGTTGATGTTGTGCCTTCAACATACATGATGGAATATGTACATTGTCAAACGTAGAAATTGGCATCTCTTCAACATGAGATGATGATATGAATCCAACATTGGAAGATGGTGTAGCTTCACAATTTATTGTCTTCTTGAGCATAAGTGTCTCATTCATTCTCTTTGTCTTTTCAATTCTTCCTCTTTGTTTCTTTGTATTGGTGGTTCGTATTCCTCTTCAAAAGACAATTCTTCATTATTGCATTGTAATTTTATTTTATCATGTAGTAGTTTCATTTTATCTATTTTAATTGCCAAATCTCTCTCCCTCTCCTCTATTGTTTGAGTTTATGGTTTCTTCCTTGGCATAAGTTAAGCAACAATTATAATATATTCTAGTTAAAAATAGTCAAGCAACAATTAGAAGAACTTTATTCTAGTAGTGAGAAAATTGATGAGAAAATATTTCACCAGAGAGCTTCATATGACAAGATAGGTCTTGGATATCTTGTTGGAGAAAAGTCAGCAAAGAAAGTTGGAATTAGGAAAGAACCAGATCCACTTGTTGAGTCCCCTAAAGAATCTAATCTAAGTAAGATTGTATGAAGCACAACTACTGAAGTATCTTAAGAGATCGAACTAGTTGATTTGTCTACAAATCATCATGAACCAAATAAAAAAGAACAAGTTGATAAACCTAAGAAAGATGAACCATCCAAGGAAGTTAGACATGAATTCAAAGGTAGATGTTTCATATGAAATGAAGTTGGTCATATGAAAAGAGATTGCACAGGTAAGTCTTTCAAACCTATTACTAATTTCTATTGTTATAATTGTCATGGTTATGGACATAAAGTAGTAGATTGTAATAAGCCTAAGTTTGATAGTAATAATTGGAATAGTAGAATGTTTAGTAATACTAACCCTATAGGTAATGAAAGAGAAAGATCTCTAAGCAGATCTAATGATGGAGAGAAACCTAATGCTGAAAGGAAATAGTTTGTATATTATAAGTGTAACAATCTTGGACATATTGCAAGAAATTGCAAAGCTCCTGAAAATTAGAATGGAACCAATTAGAGAAGGAATGCACTTGTATGTCAATTATGTAATAACTTTGGATACACAGAAAGATTTTATAGAATGGACAGAAGGAACTTCAATAGAAATCCCAATTATAGAAGGAACAATAACATGAATGATAGAAGGAATGATAGCAACAATGATAACAGTTAGAAAGAAGTAGTTAAAGAGCATGTTGATGAATGTAAAGAAGTATTTATAAAAGATAAGGATCCAAAAAGTTCTTATATAGTTTTGGAGGAATAATATTTTGATGCATCTAATGAGAAATTGAAGTCAAAAATTGTTTGTGACTCATCCTATTTAGATTAAGCATTTCCAGTAGAGGTAAAGCGTCAGTTGATAATAACTGATGAGAGATTGTGAATTAGAAGTTGTGTAGTTAGCATAAGGAAGAAGACATAGAGAGGAAGCTATGGTCAAATTTGCAAGCATTTGTGTGATTGCAGTAAGTTGTATGAAAGAAAATAAGGTCATTGGTTATTGGTGACAACTTTTTGAAGAAGAAGCAGATGCACATTTAATACAGAGTAATATTTGAAGCAATTTAAGGCTTGTGAGAAAGAGTGTGAGTACCATTTGTTTGTGTAAAAGGTTTGGAGTGATTTATGAGCGATTTGATAGTGAATTCAAGTGCGAAGAAATGCATTTGAAGTGTGAAGTTGCAAAATACCTAAATGTGACTTTAAAGGTATTTTATGAAGCTTCTATTGGAATTTCTAGTATATTTTGTAAGCAACATGGTAGGTGAGTTAGTATGTGATGTCAGTGATAGACCCAAATATAAGTTAAAGAAACATCCATTTGTTTCTCTCATGGATAATCCATTAGGAGAATTTTCTCAAATCCCACCAAATGTACTTCATGTAGAGAATGTTAGAAGCCACATTCATTTTAAATTTGGGAGCATTGGTGATGAGGACATCCATAAGGATTTAGGAGTTATGTGTAATGGTGATTCAACCCTAAAGTATGAATACACATACTTGAATGAGCTAAATTTGATTAAGTACATGTTCTACATAGAATTCAATAATCATGAATGGACCAGAATTATTTTGAGTGGAGTTCATGAAGAGACATTTTGGATAGGTGATGTACTAGTCACAATTGACAATGATCTAATTCATAAAGTTATAGGTCTGAGTAATGAAGGATGCAATTCAATAAACAACATGAATGTAAGAAAGATAGTTGAGACAAAACTATATACTAGGTTTGATGGAAGGAACATAAAAGTTGACATGATTCAGGAAAAAGTAGTCAAAGTGTTGAGAAAAATATTAGAATATAAGTTGAATCACAATTTTAGAGTGAAATTTGTGCCAATAGGATTCTTGCATGCAATATATGTTATGGCAGTTGAGAAAATGAAGTTAAACTTGTGTGAGATAGTCAGAACACAACTGTGAGACAACATTGAAAAGCTAAAGAAGACCAAGAATATAGTCTTCAAATTTGAATCTTTTTTAACACACTTATTCTTCTATGCAACCAAGTAGTACCCTGGCATCACAAGTTGGGAAAGTGATGAATGTTCTATGAAGTTGGTAACACAATGTTACATAGCCAGATTAGAGAATGTCAGAGATAGTGACATTGATAGAATGATGAAGAACTTTCAATTAGAGATGAATCCAAGATACATAATCCCTCCCTTGATGGTGGAAAATTATAAAGATGAGATATGTTTCATGGTTGAAATGGATACCACATATATGGAAGTAGTTGAACCTAGGGTGAAATTCATTGAACCCATGGGATATGAAATGAGTGAAGAACTCATTGAGGGATATGTGTAGATCATATTGTAGTTAGAGAAGGACACTGAATGCCCTAGATGGGGTACACATTAGGAAAAGATGAGAGAAGTTTATTCTAAACTTCATAGAAAGGAGATTAAGAGGAATGTGGAGAAGAAGATATATTCCATTCTCAAGGAATTTGGTATGACTAGAGAATAATTTAATGAAATCAAAGGAATATCAATGGAGATGAAAGCTACTGGGCAGTCTGAGGCATTAGCAGCTACACCTATTTCCATTGAAACACTATTTGAAGGTGTAATAGTTGCAAGAACTACTGCATAGACACCTACTGCACCTTATGCAGTAGTTATGCAAGTGCAACCAGTTAGAGTACATTTTGTGATAAAAAGAAGAAGAAGCAATCAGAGGTTGACACACCTATTGCACAAAGAAAGTAAAAAATATTGGTAAAGGTTAAACAAGAACCTACACCACCTTCAAAGAAATGGGTCAAGAAAACCAGTTGTGGATCTGGGAAAAGAAGAAAAACATTGCAAATCTATAATTCAGAGGACTCTGATGATGAAATTGAAGACAAGCTAGTTGAGCAAGAAATAGAAGGAAGGACACCAACATGAAAAAAATCATGGAAACCAAAGGTAGAGAATTTGAACATGGAGATTATTAATGATGACAATTTTGTAAAATTGAATAAATATTATAGTTTTTATAGTAATATGGATATGACACAACTAGAGAATGCTATTGTAAGGAATATGGTTTTAAGAAATAAGAGATTTGATGGCATGCAAGGCAAGATCCCATAAGATCTTTACAATAGATTACTAAATAGAAAGAAAAGAGTAGTATAAGAAGACACCAAGCTAAGAGAGAGCATGATTAAAAAACTATGTGAAGTGAACACAAAGGAAGACTTGGATATAATTTTGAAAGGCATTGAACCCCTCCTAAGGAATCAAAGAAGATCTATTCTTCTGATAGGAGGAAATTATGAGGGAAGTCAAGAAAGAAATAGAGGAAGCCATAGTGAAATACATGACTTCTCTACCTAAAGTCACCAAGGAGAGTGTGCAGGTGAAATCACCTAGTCCAGTATATGTGGAGGCTAGTACTCCTACTGATGGTGAAGAAGAAGTTGAAGAAGCACAACAAGCATTATCACCTCCTCACATAGTTATTCATACTAAATCTATGCAAGTGGATAGTACACACATAACTGTTGATGTAAAAGAAAAATCTATTTATTGAATATGGAAAAAACATTGTTGGCAATATTATTGCCTACACCAGTTTTGATGAAGAGGATAAAGAAGAAGAAAGAAAGAGGAATGTAGAAAAGAAAAGATTAGAAGAAAGAAACAAGAAAAAGAAAGAAGAAGAAGAAAAGAGGAAAGAAGAGGAAAGGAAAAAGAAAATGGAAGAAGAATTAAAGAAAGAAGAGGAGAAACAAAAAGAAGCTAAGAAAGAAAAGAAAGATTAGAAGAAGAGAGAAAGAAGGCCAAGGAAGAAAAGAAGAGTGTAGAGTTGAAAGCAGTTAACTTATTCCTACAACAACTCTAGTAGTAGTAGCAACAAAAAAAATATCTAATAATGATGATGATTAGAAAGGACTGATGAGTTCTTTGAGTAAATTACTTCAAAAGAATAAATTATTTAAGTCTTTGGAGGAAACATTGTCAGAAGTCTTGGATAGGATGCGAAAGATACTTCACACAACTATTACAAATATAGACTTGTAGACCAAGGCAAAAGAATTGATGAAATCTTTTGATGAAGAATTCACAACCTTGTCTGAAGTAGCTTTAGTACAAGCACAAGAAAAGCATGATGCATCACTATTTGATACAGTATGTACAAATGTGACAAATGATCTAAAGACAATAGATATGTGCATCAAAGAATTGAGGAAGAGTACTGATCAAGGTAAGAAGTTGTATGGAAAATTTGTACTATAATACAATTACCTGTCAGGTTTTGATAGTCAAATCAATGACCAAATGAGTGAGCTTCAAACACTCACTACCAGATTGTAGCGACCAGAGGAAAGCATTGAAGATCTTGGAACTAAAGTGGAGAAGATTCACAATGCTATCAGAGGCATTAAAACTGATAAGGAATGGGTAATTATAAGATTCTCTACTTTTAGAGAAGTTCTATCACCTAAAATTAGTATTTTATAGAGGTAATTGGAGGAGTGTCTTATAGCTAAGGCCTCCTATGACAAGTTTTCCTACATTGACTTGAGCATGGTAGAAGTAGCATCTTATGCACTTTGCACACTCTTCAATATATCCAATGTAGCTAAGGAGAACTAGAAGAAAGATTTGGAGTGATTGAAACTTAGTTTTACAGATTGTTTATCCAGAATGACAAGTTGATCAACAAGAGGAAACATAGTTTTGTATATAGTTTTTGACAGCTTTGCCAGTGATGTCAAAGGGGAGGAAATATAAGTAAGGAAAATTGTATATGTTTGTAAAAAGAAGAATGTATATGTAAGGGGGAGTCTACCTATATACCATTTTAAGGAGTGATAAGGAATGTAATGATCCATCAAAACATGAATAAAATATTTTCTATTTTCAAGGCAATTTTTGTGTAGTTATTTTTTTAATTCATTTTTGTATGACATCATTTTGGGACTTAGCCAATTTATGTTGCCATCAATGCTAAAGGGGGAGATTATTTGCAACATGGCTAGTTAGATGTCTAAAGTATTTTCATTTATGGCAACATGTATTTAGTATTTCATTTATGTAATCACAGTTAGAAAATTGTCTAAGTGTTAGATAGATTGTAGCAGTAAAAAGACATATACTGTTAGAAACAATAGTCCACCAAGATAACTTTGGGGGGGGTGGGGGGGGGTGAATCAGTTATTCAATAGTTAAAACATTTATCTTCTATAAATAAACTTAACCATTCAACCAAAGTAAACAAAAACCATAACAATATGCACATAGAAAATTACATCAGATATGATAACTAGGGAAACCCTTGATCAGAGTGAAAACCTTAGTGGGAATGATGCCCACAAGATGATGTACTAATATAAATATTCATTGTTAGAGGATGGACCCTATTAGGAGTCTATTAAAAAATTTAGTACATATGAGTCCTTGTTAGGAGACTTTGAATCCCTATTAGGAGATTCCAACCCTGTTAAGAGTTGTAGTACAATGTATGTAAGAAGAGCTCACTACCCAAACATGCAATTTTAATTACAAGAAGAGCTCACTGCCCAAACAAGTAATTTACTATTACATTCCTCTTGCATCTATTTTTTCAACAAAAAAAAACACTATCAAACCTTGTAGACTAGGTCATGAACCTCAGATCCAAATATCAAACCTTGGATCACATTATAAAACCTCATCAATGAAGTTTCCTTCACTTGCACTCTACTCTGCTCAACTTTGCATTCGACTCTTTGTGTTGCTTATAATTACTTTGAATCTATACTTATTTCATACCATGATAAATGAAAATGTCCTTCCTTTATATCAAATCCATAAAACAATTCCCTGAGTCAACTATTAAACTTTTTCAATTAATTATTATAGGACCACATCAAGGACACGTTACACATAGTGATAACATTAATCTTCTACCTTGCAACTTGAATAACTTTCTATATACACAATATTATGATGAGTTAGCTTAGCTATGTCATCATCAACATGTATTATTTACATCCTTAACCTCAATTCTTATAATAACAATTCTACTAAGAGATATAACAAGTTTACCAGAACATGCCTCTGTAAACTCTATTTCATAATAGACATCACCAAAATTTACATTAATTTTTCCAAACTTAACATTTCTTCATCCAAAATTAACTACATATACTAGATAATCAAAAGTATCTCCCATAACCTCAGATAGTGATAATACTCAACTAGTCATCCATAACCACAGAAGACTACTATGTTGACATCAATGAAAAACTTAGTCACGAATGTAACATATCATCATAGTAACATATATACAATAATCCCCCATAGGAATATCATCAATAATCATGCTTATAACAATCTCCCCCTTTGGCATGGATGGCAACATAGATGAAAAACATCTAGTTCCAAGAATATCAAATGCAAAAGTCTGTTAATCTTTCTTTTCAAATCCTCTTCATCAATCATTCTCCCCCATTGTTATACCTCAATGAGCTTTCCATCAAGCTATCATTCCATGCTATAATTCTTCTGAACATATTATACTTGTTCTTCATTCATGCTAACTTCTCCCCCATTGACATCAATGTCAAAGGTTTCAACAGTCATCAAACTCTGCAATGACTGATTCTTACTTGCTCAAGTGTCCAAAGACACTGTTCAAAACAACATCCAACAAGAGTCCTAGATGAGTTTGTCCATCATATATACTCCCCCTTATAGGAAGCATTAGCATTTATTCTAGACAAACAATGGTGCTCTATTACACTAGACTGATGCACTCTTGAATCTTCTACTCAAATGTAGGAGGGGTCATAACCCCTAGTGTACCTCGCAAATATTGAAAAGTCTCTTTGGGAAGAGGCTTAGTGAAAATATCTACAATCTTCTCTTTAGTGCTTACATACTTCAATCTAATTTCCTTTTTTGCAACCTTCTCTCTCAACATGTGATACTTGATAGAAATGTGCTTAGTCTTAGAATGCAACATTGGATTCTTAGACATATTTACTGTGCTTGTATTGTCACAATATATGACAACAGGTTTATTGAATTATATCCTTATATCCTTCAACATCTATTTGATCCAAACAAATTGATTACAATTATTTGTTGTTGCAACATATTTTTCTTCTATTGTACTTTGTGACATATAGTCCTGCTTCTTGCTTAGCCAAGAAACCAATCTTCCTCCAAGAAAGAAGGCTCCACCACTGGTGCTCTTTCTGTCATCCATACCGCCTTCCCAATTAGCATTAGTATAAGCATATAGAGTGAAATCATTAGATTTCTCATACCACAATCCAAAATCTAGTGTTCCTTTTAGGTATCCAAATATCCTTTTGATTGCTACATAATGTGCTTCTCTAGAATCAGCTTGAAATCTTGCAACAATTCCAACTACATTGGCTATATCAGGCCTTGTGTGAGTCAGATATTGCAAACCTCCAATCATAGATATGTACTTTTTCTCAATAGTAGGTGTCTCAACCTTTGTAGATAACTTATGTCTAGTTACCATAGGTGTTCCAATAGGTTTACATGTTTCCAAACCAAACCTTTTTAGTAAATCCTTCAAGTACTTAGTCATAGAAATAAAAATTCCTTCTTTATCCTATGCAATTTGTAATCCTAGAAAATATTTCATTTCTCCTATTATACTCATTTCGCATTCCTTCTTCATTTCTTCTACAAACTTGTCACTTTCATCATCATTTCCTCCAAATATGATATCATCAAAAAATATTACCAAAATCATTACTCAATCATAAATTTATTTCCAATAAAGATTTCTATCTACCATACCTTTGCTATATCAAAGATTTGTCAAATGCTTGTCCAACCTTGCATACTAGGTTTTGGGTGCTTGCTTTAAGCCATATAATGCTTTCTTTAGTATTTATACTATGTCCTTGTCATCTATTAAAGGACAACATTCAGGCTACTCCATGTACACTTCTTCTTCAAGTTCTCCATTCAAAAATGTTGACTTGATATCCATTTGATACACTTTGAATTTCTTATATGTTGCATATGCTAAGAATAACCTTACTGCTTCTATTCTAGCCACAAGAGCACAGGTCTCATCATAGTCTATTCCTTCTTGTTTGTGAGTAACCTTTACATACCAATCTTTCTTTGTTCCTTACAAATTTTCCTTGCTTATTCATCTTGTTTTTGAAGACCCATTTAGTTCTTATCACATTCTTGTTTGTTGGTTTGGGGACCAATTCCCATGTCTCATTCTTTACTATCTGATCAAATTCTTCTTTCATAGCTTGTTTCCAATAATCATCTTTACATGATTCATCTACATTTTTAGGTTTAAGTTAGGATATAAAACATAGTTCTTCATTGATTTTTCTTCTTTTCATCATTCCTTTATCTCTACTTCCGATGATCTGCTCAGGTGGATGGTTCATTGTCATATTCTTTCTCGAAGTAGGAGTTGTTATCTCAATTCTTGGCTTTGTTGAAGGTTTCGAGCTTTGTTCTTATCTTGGCTCTCATTCGTTCTGCAAATCATTGTTAGTCTCAAGGAATACTTCATCATTCCTTGGTTTAGTAACACCACCATCATTTGAATTGTAATCAATCATTCTCTCTTGTATCCTAAATTTCTCATCAATTTTCACATTTGCACTTTCCATAATAGTATTAGTTCTTAGATTATAACATCTATAAGCCTTGATTTTTAATAAACCACCAAGAAACATACCTTCATCACTTCTAGCATCAAACTTACCAATATCATCATCTATTTTGATATACACTTATTGCCAAAAATTTTGAAATACTTAACTGTAGGTGAGTGACCAAATCATAGTTCATAAGGGGTCTTATTTGTGTCTTTCCTGACCTATACTCTGTTCATAGTGTAGACTGTTGTATTCATAGCTTCTCTAAAAAACATCTTGGATACATCATTCTCAACTAACATAGCTCTTTCTACTTCTGTAACTAACCTGTTTCTTCTCTCTACTATACCTTTCTATTGAGGGGTTCTTGGAGCTGATAATTGTCTTTTGATTCCATTAACTTCACAAAACATGTTAAATTCATTTGAAGTAAACTCTCCTCCTCTATTTGATCTTAAAAATTTAATCACTAGTAAATTTGAACTCAATTTTTGACGAATTTTGGTCAAAATTTTGACCAAGCCGTTCATGGTAATTTTTCTCATCAAAATTTTGACCAACCTGTAGGTTGGTTGAAATTTTGACCAATACATTCATCAAATTTTTTTAATTTTTGCTAGCTCTGATTTGTCATTGTTGGTCAAAATTTCCACCAATGTTTGGTTGAATTTTTTTAGAATTGGTGGAAATTTCAACCAATTCTTGCTAGAAAACTATCAAGAATTGGTCAAAATTTCCACCAATGTTTGGTCAATTTTTTTTAATAATTGGTGGAAATATTGACCAAGTCTTGGTAGAAAACTATCAAGAATTGGTCAAAATTTCCACCAATGTTTGGTCAAAAATGTTTTATAATTGGTAGAAATTTTGACCAATTCTTGGTAGAAAACTATCAAGAATTGGTTGAAATTTCCACTAATGTCTGGTCGAATTTTTTTTTTAATGCTGTATCAACCAATTGTTTCTTATCCAAGCCATTTAATTTGCAACCTTTTAAATCTCTGCAAAGATAAAGTTGGAGCAAGAAATTTTTTCTTTTCAAAGGTGTCTTCTAATTGTAAAGCATCCATTCCATTATCTGTTCAACAAACAAGACATATCTAGTTCAATAGATAATGGAATAGACGCTTTACAATTGGAGGACACCTTTGACAAGAAAAATTCTCCTGCTCCAACTTTATCTTTGTAGAGATTTTAAAAGTTGCAAACTAAATGGCTTGGATAAGAAACAATTGCTTGATACAACATGGGACAAATGGACATTTATGCATAGAGAGACGAATCAGAAACATATTAAACTTCTTGCCATCCTAAATTTGATTATGTTATACTTGAAGATCCAAAAAGATAATTTCACAAGAACATTTCAAAATCCATATAAATACAGGACAAAATAGTTTTATGATTATCATAACAAGTGTCACATAGCAACTATTCCCTACTGTTGCAATATGTTTAAAAATAGTTAATTTGATTATGCTATGTGTTTTGAAAAGTTGCGTCTTCTAATACTATATATGTTGAGATTAAAGTGTTACAATGATTAGTATCAAATTGCCTAACTCTATATTAAATAATATCTACAATAACAATAAGACATAAAGAACCATAAATAAACTAGATTTCAATGTAATACAATGAATATGAGTTAAAAGTATTAATAATATTAGATAATAGCTATTAGTTTAAGAGAATATTCAATCTACAAGCTTGTTATTGTTCTACTATATGGACTCTAAATCTAAGATAAATCATATAAATAGTGCGGGCTAAACCCACCACAAATGACACAAGAAAAATTGGAAACAAATTCAACTGTGCAAAACACACTTTTTTTTACCAGATTTTTTGCAGTTTTATTAGAAATGGAGATGAAGATCATGAAGAACAATTGCTATTTTTTTTTTGTAAAAATCCATCGTGTTTTACACAATCCAAAAATAGTACAACAATTAGGGGAAATTTCTAAACTCTCTGCTAAATTCTCTCCTAAATTGGTTTTTGTGCTATGACAATTAGGGGCATCATAACTAGAAACTTAAGAGTTTTTGCTACCATACAAGACATGTTGCTAGTAAAGCATATGTACATGCTTCAAACTCAATGAAATGAACAAATCAGAAGTACCACTGGGAGTCAACACATTATACAAAAATATGAATATAGCTATAAATAGATGAAAATATAAAAAACAACCTCCCAAGATGTCATAAAATCAGAACTCTTGCTATTATTTTCCATTTTGTTCAACAAATTGAACCGAAATAGTGTTGGGCAACCTTCAGTAATCATGACTCACTGTATAGGAGGAAAAACGTAAATCAAAATACAATCCTACTTATTTCCACACAAGATGGAATGTAGAAGTAAACACATAAACCTAGATTGGTAAGTTCACAAAATTATTTAAACATAGGTTATTATCTATGCATGTTGTAATTAATAATATCAACTAGAGAAACAAAACCATGAGTTGACTTCTACAATTACCTCTGTACATCTAGACATTATTGGCTTGCTTGCAAGTAGCTCAGTAAGTATGCAACTTGCACTCTAGAGATCAACACCTACACCATAATTTGTAGCACCTAAAAAAAGTTCTGGAGGATGATACAAAAGTGTAACCTCTCGACTACTCATAGGCTTCTTGTGATCAGGATTGTAAAATGCTGCAAGTCCAAAATCAGATCACAAACTACACTAGGTATCCTCCTCTCTTTGATGTACCTATTATGCACATTTCATAATTAAGTAGGGCTTTATGGAGGCATGATAATTAAAACTCAACAACTAGATAAAACTATTCTTTGATTAAAATTTAGGATTCAGATAGAATTTTTTTTCTTCTCTTCCATGATCCTATTAGGCACATTCTACCATTAAGTATAACTTTTTTGAGAATACACTACTCTATGGGAATGCAAAACAATCTAACAAATACAAAAAACATTTTCAACCACTTGTAGGGTAGTCATCACAAACCAAGTTCATACAAAATCTATATTTAGATACTATTCAATTTATTTACTAGTAGAAAAGTGACATCCCAATTAGCTTTCATTCAACTTTATTAAAAAGGTGATTTCTCAAGGGCCCTAGATGTGATTAGAAGAATTTTTTTACTATTTAGCTTTGAAACATTAAACTTGTGGGTTCTAACCATTTCTTCTAAACTCACAAATTGACTTTTGAAAGTAGATGAACTCATAGAAGGAATTCAATGAATCATCTTTGGTCATACCGATCAGTTTAGGTGTTAAATCTCAGCTTCAAGATGCCTTGATGTAGTTTCAGCCACATTTTCTCTTGTCAAGGCACCCATCAAGGTAGCTTCCAGTGACCTCAACTGTAGAATATGAGTCCAATTTTTTTTTATATCAGACGTAAACTACAATGATCCTTTTTCAATTATTTTTTGTATAAGTACACATTATAAGCCTTTGTTTTTTGGCATTTTCCCACTATATAAATATGCACTATTAGACTATAGATAATATGGAATTAAATTAAACCACACCTTCTTACTGGATATAGGGCTCCCTATAGAATTTAGATTAGGCAACAAGTCAAGAGAGCAATTGGGAGCCTCAAGATTGTAACCAGGTACAATAGTCATATTTCCTTCACCATTACTAGGTTTACTCTCTGAAAATATTGTTGACCAAAATGTTAGAGATCTTGAAACATTTTGACGTTTAAAGAAATTAAGTTCCTCCTGTATTATATTGGAAAAATGATTTAGCTCACATGTGTGGCATGGAAAGAGAGTAAAAGAGGCCATAATTCACACAACAAAGTTCAAACCTTTAGTTGTTGTATTTGAAGTTGCAAAGCCTTAACATCTCTTGAAGCATCCTCATTTACAATAGCTTGATAATAACAAACAATTGGTATCACGATAATCAGTTGAAAGACAAAAGGATGGATTCTGGATGTATTCAAACAATATGAACTTGAAGTAGGATGGATTCATACACTATTTTGAATGAATTTGGCTCATTGAGAAAATTTAAGTGTGCTCAATGTATCATTTGTAGAACTGCCAATAAAGAGTCAATTGTTTAGATATTGCATCATCTTTTTAGTTAATAATGAAAATACAAATGTCAAGTGCTTATAAAAGTTACATCTATGATGAGGGAAAAACTAGACACAAACCATAAAGATGGACTAATATTTGCTATAATTGTTGTTTTAGAGTTGCCACCAAGTGAATCTTGTACAAAAAAAGGGAGTAGCTTGCATTACAATTAGACTGAAAAAATGAGAAAAGGAAAAGCTTGCTTCACTTCAATTTGCCCCAAAAAATGAAATAAGAAAATAAGGAAATAGGAAAGCAAGGGAGTAGCTCAAATCCATCAACATCAATTTTATCACCTGAAGTAGAAATGTTAGCCTGGAATCTCTGTTTGGAACATGATGTTGCTTTCTATTAGCCACATCGACTAGAACCATAATCATAAGGTTGCACATGTAGGGAAAAAAAAATGCTTGAATAAAATTGGGATTATATCATGGTTGTTATTCAAAAATATAATGCAATTAACTATGTGTGGTGAGTGAGTGACAAGTGTTCGTGTGTGTGTGTGTGTGTGTGTGTGTGTGAGAGAGAGAGAGAGAGAGAGAGAGAGAGATAATTAATACAATTTATATTTTGGAACTCTTTTTTATCATTGGAGTTCAATTTAGTCATGCTCATCATTCATTTATGCCATTAATAAATGTTGATACTCTTTAACTAAACATCTGATGTATGTATATAGTATGTCCATAGAGTTTCATGTGAAGAATCTTCACAATTACCTAAGAGTTGACAAGGACTTTTTGATGTTTGTAGCTTCTTTCAGGCCTTTGCACCAAAACTTTTTTGCCTGTTTCACAATAAGCTAAGCCAAGTGACACAACAAGAAGGAAAAGGGAAAATGCAGAAAGTCAAGAACTGGTAAGTATAGATATAAACAAAAGCATTTCTAATATACCTTTCTGAACTAGCAAGATCCACTAGGTTAAGCCTTCCATAGTGAATGTTGGTCATATAGTCCTTTTCCTAGTGGCTTTCAATAACACATGTAAAAACACTATGTGAATGACTACTCTTATGATTCATATTAGTTGTTGCAACCTTTCTATTTGATGCTCCCTATCAATCATAAAGAAATCATAAAAATCTTTAGAGTAAGTTGCAAACTGATTAAACTATTATCATAACCAAAATCTGATCAGGTTAAATTTACAATTAAATATATGGTGTACCAAAAACAAAAGTTGAACATCCTATACACTTTTAACTTCAATCTCTGTAAGATTATCAACATATACACCTTTTCTAACATCTTCTTGCAATTGTAGAAAGAAAAATAATTTTTGCATGTTAGAAAATAGAATCCCATGGAATATTAGCACAAGTGCAAAATATATTGTTTAAAGGAGAAAATTTATTTGGTTGGGTGAACAAGAACTCAAACATTTCTTTTGTGGACTACCTAATGAAACTTCAATAAAAGCATGACATTGAATGTTGCAAAAGTGATAAATGATGCTCAAAAAAGTAGATGCTTCTTTGAAGAGGAATAATTGCTAAAAATGTTAGCATTTAACATAAGAAAACTCATTAAAACATTATAAATTGGTGGTTTACTTGCAAATTAGTCGATGAAGGCTCCAATAGGTCTCTTATCTATTCATTATACATTTCAAGAAAAGAGAATTTGTAAACATATCTCAACTACTCATGCACATGGCTTTCTTCTTCCTGCATTCACAAAAAAAAACAATTATGCTAGGCATTCACACAACTATACCAATTAAACAAAAAAACTAAAATACTGAAAATCAGAGACCAAAAAAGATTATAGCTTTGATCCTTGCAAACAAGTACTCAAAAATTTGAGGAGTCACTCCAATCTTTCCACTTGGTCTTTGGTCTAATTCATTTATATCACCAAGCATTGTATGTGTTTTTCCACTTCCCATCTACACAAAAATATCGCATAAATAAGCATGAATGAAAGAAAATTACATGAATTTGTTATACAGCATGAAAATACCATCCAATAAAATGTCACATAACTATGTGTCAAAAATAATGGCATACAATTATGAGTCATAAACATTGAGAAGATCCAAAACACACCTGACCATAAGCAAACATACAACTATTGTAACCCATATGTAGTTTTCCACCATTGGCAAAATAGCCACTTTAAATAGCATCTCCTACATGATCAAAACAATTTTCAAATGAGATTGCAATCATAAGATGTCCAATCTAATATGTGATTATATCTATATGTATACCTGTGTTGTTTCATAGGTGACATGATCGAAATCTCTTTATATATTTTTATCGTATCTTTTAAAATTATGATCTAAATGCAACATTGCATTACCTAGAAGCTCATTCTTATGAACTAAAAATCAAAAAACATATAGATACTCATATATTGAATGTTTGTAATGCTATTAAGTACAACCATCATAACCTCATTTATTTTGCTTAAGATTCTCAAAAACATTGCATCAAATAGACTTTCAATAAACATGCAATTCATAATGAATAAGTGATGGTAATAATCGAAGTCACAGGATACACTAAAATTCATTCATGGAGTTTGAATTTCACCAAATTTTTACCCTTTTCATAACAATTTTATGATATTCAATGCAATATTGTTATTTATAATAATATTATTTTCTTTTAAAATAATATTGAATTATTTGGTCTAATTATTTAGCAATGTCAAACTATTTTGTCAGTTTTGTGGATATTACTTATATTCAAAGATAAATAAAATTATATAAGTTAAATTTAATGTCAATTTTAATCTAAATTTCAGTTTTTTTTTACCCTTGACAAGTTTTATCTGAATTTTTTGATCGACAAGAATTTGAATTTGTACCTTGTGACTTAGGTAATAACTCATCATCACTATTCTGAAGACTACTTTAGTTACATACAAGTCCTGCAATCAACTAACTAATTTGACATTTATTAAAACCTCCTAAAGTAAAAACATGTCCAAATAGAACACGATAGATTGTTTCCCTATGGTCTAGCTAGTGCTTAAAATTTGATATAGTTTGTAACTGGTGTGTATATAATTTATGTTTTTAAAGGAATTTATGTATTAATTTGAGTTGTCAAGCCACAAAATCCAAGTCAAAGTTGGGGCTCCAATGTTTTTGCTTTTAATATGCTAATAGATAGTCAAACATCATACATAGGTTTCAAATTAAGAAACATAACCTGTGAAAATCTCAATTTCCAATTCTTGCCTTTCTAACTATGAGTTTCTCAATAGCTAGATTTTTCAAAGCTATCGCCATGAAATAAACAAGAAGCCATTAAACTTTAAAATGTTGAATTTACATAAAAATAACTTTATTTTTCATGTATCCTAAATATAGCCAAAGTATTACCTCAGAATTAAAAGTCATACCACTACTTGCTCTAGCTTGTGATGAACCTGGGCAACAACACCAATTCAATTCAGATACTTGTAGCCCATGTCTCTCTTGAGAAAGAATAATAGAGTCACATATATTACCTACTGATGGTGCAGTTGTGGCTTGACCACTCCTAGATGTTCTAATCATTTCTAAAAGCTTTTTCTTTCTTACTTCATCAAGTTTTTCCAATGATCTTTCTAAAGGTCTCATTCCAACAAGCTAATGCAAAAGCACAAGTCCAATGAGCATCAACCTTAAAAAAATCCAAAATAACATATATTGAAATTGGCATATCTTTGCCACAACTGCTAATACTGAAAATGCAACATCTCTAGCTTCTGGAGCTCCATCATTTAGGCACTAATAATTATAAACCAAAAACTATTAAGATAATGGTCAACACTGACTAAGATGCATAACCAACTCACACAAAATTTATGCAATAATATTTAAGAAACTAATATGCATATGCATTCATTTCAACTTCAAAATTACTTCAACTGTAGAGAAGATAAATATTGTATTTACCTCTATACAAACTAGAGCATAATCTTTATGCAGTTTCAAAACTGCAGCTTTGTTGCTTGTCTCAATAAAAAATGCTACCCAGTTTAGCGTCAGAGAGCATACTAAAGGAACTTTATTCTTGGTGGCAGTTTTCACAGCTAAAATAAATATTTGAACACCATTGACACAACAAATTCCTCAACTAACAAATAAAAATGTCTTTGAAATTTTAAAATTGCCATTTGGTTTTTTTTTTTTTTTTCAAAGTAAAAAATGCATAATGATGACATAGAAAACATTTGAACACCATTCATTAATGCATTTGAAGTAACCAATTTATATAGAATTGTCAAATTTGAAACCCTTAGCTTTCTAAGGACTCCAGAATATTGAAAACTTGCAATGGTTTAAAAAAAAAGTGAGGCACATTTATAAATATAAAAATTAAAATCTTTTCCATTGCAATTATATTTCAATATTCTTTTAACGGATTCAAAGTAGGTGCAAATATAAATCTAAGATCACTCATTATTTTAGGTTATTATAAGAAAATGTGAAATCAAGAGTTGAAATTAGATATCCCTATGTGCACATTCACAACTCATAAGCATATCTTCCCAAGTAATTTCTAATATTCAGTTGCAAAATCAAAATGAAACTTAATCTTGATAAACACAACTAGTCCGCCTCATCATAAAGAGGACTAAGTTCAACCATGTACCCCTACTAGTTTGTAGGACTAAGTTCAATGACCATCGCTTCCTCTCACTAAAGGCACATACCAACAATGACAATAGTTTCTAGCAATGAACATTGACAAGAAGGAAAATGGTAACATTCAAAGGTGAACCAAGCACATTAAGAACCATAAGCAGAAGTAGTAATATCAACACCAAACTTTCCAAGGAGGCTCACACATAGTTGAACATGCATTGTATAGAATACTACATGCAAAAGACTTCTGTGCAACCTAAATCATGTCATAAATAACTACCATTTTGTACCCCAAAAAAAATCCACTATTTGAAATCCTGACATTGTTAATAACTTGGTTAGTTGGGATCTATGTCCTATATTTTAAATTAGGAGAGTGAACTATATGAGAAATCTGCAGGGCTATCCCATCGTTATCCATATCATCAAAAAACACAAAATAAAAAAATATGTAGTACACAAAAAATGCTTTAGATTATTTCTATGTTACCAGTTTTCTGGCAGCATACCCCAATTCTAGTTCAAATCTTATCCTTGTTCAGGGTCTTTATCTAATCCCCCTATGATTTTAGGAAAGATTTTGTACATGGTGTGTGTGGTCTATCCCAAATAAACCTTGACACAATATGGTTGGCTAATGAATCAAACAAACAAATTTATTTAATTTTTCATTTTTTTAAATCTTTTTCACCTTTTTGGTCTTGAAGTGTCATTCACCCCCAAACCATAAAATGAAATGTACAAGACATCCAATCATTGAAAACAACTCCTTTTCCATATTGCAAATGAAAATAAAAATGGTAACCCCCATTGAGAACTCAGGGAATTGGTTTCACCCAAAGCATCGGACCAAGAATCACCAATCCCAATCTTGCAACCCCACAACTATAGTAGCGGTAGGGGTGACCCTACCCCTACTAAGATAGTTGAATAGTTGGGTTTCATCCTACTCGCTCATACTACCATGGGGTCTTCGACTGGGGTAGACTTCAAGATTGATAGTCAAATGTTCCAAGCTAGTTGGCGTGCTTTTCCTACACATTTGCAAGTGGTCATTTGTTTTCAAGGTGATCCTAGAAATTTTTTCTCCATTTTTATTTCCTATTTGGTTTTTCCCTTACATTTTCTTACAAATGAAATCTCTTTTTTTTTTTGTTTTAATGTTCTTGGTATTTATATGTTTTTGTTTTCAAACTTCAGCTGTTTCAACTCTCCCACTTTTAGAAATATGTATGAAACATCTTCAAGGTGTTGTATGTTATCTTTGGATTTGTCATATTTGTAAAAATAATTATTTGAGCTCATACAATTCGAGTGAAAAGCCATTTGTGGGGATTCCTTAACACCATTATTGACCCAAATCAGTCACAAGGGACACAATCTACCACTACAAGAGCAACAAACATTAAGAAAATGATTATAGATGACATTTGGTGGGATCATGTTAAGTATCTAAAACATCTAGGAAGGAATGAAACTGTATGTAAAATGCAGATCTGTAGATTACAAGGGAAAAGCTCATCATCAACAAAGTTGTAACTATCAAGTTTGTAATGATTGTTATTATTAATTATGCTCTAGTTTTTTGGGGTGTTAAGGCATCATTGAATGCCCAATTTTGTAAGCTTGACATTAAATTATAAATATCTATGCAATGGCAGTAGCAGAACTCATGGAATGAGTCTACAATGTAGTACAGTGGTTAGGTTTTTAGATGGATTGTTCATAGCTATAACTTTGTTGTTTTAAGTCCAAAGCTGGTTGCAAAAAACTCCTTAAATTTATGTAATACTTCTTTATCTTTTAATAAAATCAAAATTATAACCAAGAAAAATTAATATTGTATGAATTAATAAATGAACAATAAATAATAAATAACAAATAATATAAATCAATATAATTGATGATATTATCATAATATATTAATTAATTAATATCCTTAACACTGAAATTCATAATATAAATTGAAATATATTATAATAAATATTAAATATAAATAAAAGTATAGTACAAAACATTGCAATACAAAATACCATAGCCTACCCTATTATTCTTGATGGTGATTAGGAAGGAAAAAACCAATACCAATAGCAATTTTTGCTAATGACAATATATATTAAAAGAAACAAAAGGTATGACTAAGGAGCACCAAGTCAGATCTAGATTAGTGATTGCTTATTTAACTATTATCTCCAATATAACTAAAAATAATCCAATCACAGTTGATCATCATTAAGATATAATTATCTTTAAGAAAATTGCAGCCATAGTCAATATCTTAATTTGAGGAAAATGATGATGATTTCCAAGCTAGTATTAAAACTATGAGGTATGATGCGTTTTTATTATAGATTTTGATAGTAAACTCAGTAATCTTTCATTTGATTTTGAATTTGCATTGATAAGTGGTTCCATGTGAGAATGTCATGATGCCCTAGTGGCTTAAAACAATAAGATCCACATATTCTAGTTGTAACAAGTCTTATTAATCAAAAGAATACTAGATAAGGGTTTGTGAACAATGACAGTAGGTTAATAAGGAAGAGGAAAATTTAATGGATGCTCTATACTCTTGGTTGGATGTTCCAATGAAGATAAACAATATAATTTGCATGAAAACTTTAGCTTAGTTATCTAAATATTGACAATAATTTTGCACCATTATTCTTTGTGAAGTTTGATTCACCAATTCATTAAGGATTATGAATTGAAAGGACTAAGGTTTCCTTATGTTGAAGATTCCAAAAGTTGAGATTAAATGAAATCTCATTAACATACTTTGAATGTTAATAGTGAATATATATTCCTTGTTATAAGTAATAGACAAAGTTATATTATTGTACTTCACTATTGATTTCTCAAGGATATTGTAAGAGTTTGATAGTGCTTGATGCCCAAAGATATCTAATTTAAAATTGGAGGTATTATATAATGACAAGTATAATGTCATTATGATAATGAGTTCACTGATTGGTTTTTGACAACAATGTAAGAATCTTGTTTGTTAGAATGGGTATTTGGACAAGGTATGTTAATAATAAAACTTGGCAATTGAGTAAAGGTTTTGTGTGTGTAGGTTATAAGGACATTGGACAAGGATCTTGGATTGATAAATATGTTTGAAACCTTGAATGGCAAGAATGAGATTTTATTGATAAGGTAAGATTTATTGATGATTAAGTTGATGACACTTTGAACTAATGCTCTTGAGAAACATTGTAGCATAGTGAATGATGATCTTGTGAATATGGTGATTGAATAAGGGAAATAAACCTTCAAGGTTATCAATTGAGTAAGGATAGGATTGGGGGACCTATCATAAGTTTCTTAAATTGAATGATTTCATGATGTCACCTCTAGAATAATGATTTTATATGATGAAATTTTGTATGGAACAACAAGATCATAGTATGATGTTGGTTGTAAGAGATAAAAAAATGAAATCAACAAGGAATATTATAGCATTAGTAATCAAGTACCAGCTATAATGAGCACTAAATATCTTATTTCTTATGCATAGCATTAGTATTTGGTTAAAGTCAAGATACTATTGTTTGTTATATGTGGGAATTGAGAGAGTTAAAAGGTATTGTATTCATCAAAGAGGAAACTTTCATGAAAAAAATCCATGAAAGCATCAATCTCATCAAGATCATTAATATATAACATAGAACAAGAGAGAAGAACATAATCAAATGAATAAGGGTATCTAATTCTAGTAAGGCTATAAGTAATCAACATTTAAAGACAATATAATCATCCAAAGGTAATCAATGTGAAGGAACCTTGAAACTTGGAGATGTTTTTCTTTGCCAAGGAGAATGATGTATGCAACAAGTATATGGAGTGATGCCGATAAGAGTAAAGTTCTATAGATCATGGCTTGTGTTGAAACCTGATGTATGTAGATTGAGATATTAATAAAGTCATATTGTTGCATATCAATGAACATCTTCACTATCATTATAGTTTTTAATGGTTAGATTTGTGTTGTTAATGTCAAAATTTTAAAGTTCCATGCACTATATAAGCTAAATCATCAACTTAAGTGTATTTTGGCATCCATGGTATTTCATTTGGTTAAGCAGTGCAGAGATTTTCTATTTTACTAAAACTAACAAAATTTGGATTTGGGAATCTCAAGGCCATTCCAAATATAATATTTCCATAGATTGAGGCCCCAGTTATAGAGAAAGTACAAGGGGGGTATAATGTGTTTTTGTATAGAGAGTTGTGGATGACCATGTGTTGTTGTCAAGATTATGAAACCCTCAAAGCTAACAAAAATTACATGCTTTAGAGCACAAGAATATAGATTTGATTGATTTGCATGATTGTTAAACTCTAGAAAAGGGAATTGAGGCCTAGCATAGTTGATTCTAATTCAATTCATAAAATAATAGAGTTTAAATAATTTGAAATGAGGAAACTCAGAGAATATACATTGGCTTAGCTGAGACTATTAAAATTCAAGAGAAAAAAAAAATTAGAGTATGAAAATGCATAAAAATTGCGAAAGAATTTACAGCATCTAAAGTTTGCTCATGTCACAAATTTGATAACCTCCAAAATTGCAAAGATCTATGGCAAGTAATAGATTTGATGGGTATGCCTAATTGACTTAGATTTCAAAGTTTGCATGTCTTAAAGTACAAGAAGAACCTTGCAATTGAATACCCATGTGGGAAGAGATTTTCTTTATTAGGTATAGAAGAAGAAGTGAAGAAGGAGGTATAGACAAAATAATTAATGAGGATTTGGAAAAACCCCTTTGTCTCGTACGAATATTATTTTTGCTTGTCTGCACTAGCCCAGTAGGTGGGTGAAGTGATCAAATTCAATTTTAAGGCCAAATCAAGCACATATGATTATATGCATATGATTGAAGGGTTGGTTTGGTGTTCAACTCTTGTAAGAGGGCATTTCTTCTTAGGCCACGGGTTGCTTTCATGAAACAGGTAACACTTCAAAATTTCAAGTGGGTCTAACACATTTTCATCTAAATAATGAATTCTTGAAATTACAAACTAAAAATTCACCTAGAGAAGAAAGCTTGTAATGCCCTTATTAGGCTACTAGAAAAACCCCTCTACTTGAACCCCAAACAATAGGAGATTTCTTCATTTAGCTGGTTGAATTAGTCCCAGCTCATCCTAGAGTTCAGATCAATGTATGCCAGTAGTCACCCATCACACTCCCATCACCCTATGGGGAATCATAATTGGTTCATCCCACAAAAAAAGTTAAAGGAACACACAATTTACCTTCTCCTAGTTATGGGGGGTAGGGTGAGGCTCCTATCCCCATCTTTGTTCCTGAGTTCATACCCATTTCACCTGTCCCTCCTCCCTGATCGAGATTAGCCACTACAAATTTTTTGTGTTCAAATGTTTTACCTCAAAAAGCTCCTATAGAAATTCTCTTTTTTAGTTATGAACTCAAGTTGGTCAAAATTTTGACCAACTCGGGCATAAAACCCTAGTTTGGTCAAAATTTTGACCAACATGGCGATAAAAATTTAAAAAAACATGAAATCATAGGCCAATATGGCCTTTGGTTGAAAATTTTGGTAGAAAAAAAAGGGGAAATATACTAGTGAATCTTCATACCTGATTCATTCTCAACTCTATTCTTAAATATCTTGAACTTATCAAATGCCTCAGATTTCTCTTTAAGAAATGCAACCCACGTCATTCTAGAAAAGTCATCAACTAAAATCATAAAATACCTTTTACCATAGAATTCTTTAGTCTTTGTAGGACTACTGAGATCTATGTGTACAATCTCCAATTTTTTTATAGTAGTAAACTTCTTGCAAGGAAAAGAAGTTTTGTTATGCTTTGCCAAAACACACTCCTTGCAAATTGTGTTAGTAGGCTTTACAATCTTAAGAAAATCTCTAACTGCAAACATACTACTACTCTTCATAATGTTGTCAAAGTTTATATGACAAAACTTTTATTCCATGGTCAACTATCATCTACCTTAGCAACCAAACATGTCATTTCATTAGGATTCAACTAAAATACATTACCTCTAGATCTAGTTCCTGTTCCAATTACCTTTCCATCTTTGTCTCTGATCATGCATGTCTTCTCTATGAATTGCAACTGATAACCTTTGTCCACTAGTTGTCCAACACTCAAAAGATTGTGCTTTAAACCATAAAAACAATATACATCCTTAGTGTTAGTCTTACCATCAAGGGTTATTGATCCAATACCTTTAACTTGGCATGTTGCATTGGTTCCAACTCTAAAAATGCCTCCATCATGACTTTTGAAGTTAACAAATTTGTTCATATCACCAATCATATGATGTGAACATCCACTGTCAATTATCCAATCAGATTTGTTTTCAACTTGTTATACCAAAGTCATTTTCTCTAGACTTTCTTCTTTAATAGCTACAAATCCAATTTCATCATCACTAGCACTTACTACTTGTTCATAAAATCATCTTCTTCATTTGCTTACAAACATTCTCTATCTTTTCTAGGTTTGAAATTACCTCTATACTTTTCTCTCTTTTAGGACACTTAGATGCATAATAACCATATTCATCACAAGTCCAAAATTTAAAGATTTTCTTACCACCTTTTTCTCTTCTTACCAGAAGGGCTACTCCTTCAATATTTCTATCCTCATCTAATCTGCTACGGCTAGCATAATCTCCTCTAGCACTTGTGCTCCTTGATAGACTAGGTTGAATATTCAAGGCACTAAAAGCTATTTCAGTTATGGTCAACTCTCCAGACTATCTAAGCTCATTCTCAACTGCTTCAAGTCTTCCAAGCAATGTCTCCTTTGTGAAATCTTTGGTACAAGATATCAACAACTGTATCATTTGAACTACTGACTTAAATGGTGGTGTTAAGCTCTTCAATATCTTCCATATCACCTCATCATCTTCTTTGGTTTCTCCTTGAGATCTAATACCTTCAGTAATTTCTAATATTCTACCTACATATGATCTTACAGATTCATCTTCCATCATTTTAGCATCTTGAAATGCATAAATCCAACTTTGTAGCCTCAATTTATTAGAATGTTCATCACCTTCAAAACTAGTTTCCAAAGCTTCCCAAATCAAATGTGAAGTAGCAAGTGACTTTACTTGATCGTATACAATTTTAGGAAGTGTAGTCAATAGGGCTTCTCTAGATCTCATTTCGCACATAAAAAGATCTCTTTCTTCCTTAGTACAAGTTTCCAAATCTTTCTCATCAATGATTATCTTTGATGTTTTTGTCAAGATCCAATATCCTGGACCCATACACAAAAAATGTGTCTTGATATTTTCCTTTCAGATATCATAATTTGTTCCATCAAACTTCAAACTATCTATTTTGAACATGCTCACCATGGATCTCCTAAAGTTGTTAAACTTTATCTTCAAGGACCTGATGCTCTGATACCAATTGTTAGAAACAATAGTCCACAAGAATAACTAAGAGGGGGAGGGGGGTGTTGAATTAATTATCCAACAATTAAAATACTTATCTTCTTTAAATAAACTTAACCATTCAATCAAAGTAAACAACAACCATAACAATATACACACATACAATTACACCAGATATGTTAACTAGGGAGACCCTTGATTAGAGGGAAAACCTTGGTAGGAATGATGCCCACAAGATGGTGTACTGCTATAAATATTCCTTGCTAGAGGATGGACCCTGTTAGGAGCCTATTACAACATTTAGTACATATGAGTCCATGTTAGGAGATGTTGAATCCCTGTTAGTAGATTCCAACCCTGTTAAGAGTTGTAGTACAATGTATGCAAGAAGAGCTCACTACCCAAACATACAATTTCAATTACAAGAAGAGCTCAATACCCAAACAGGTAATTTACCTCTTAAGTTCCTCTTTCCTCTATTCTGTCAACCAAACAAAATACTGTCAAACCTTGTAGACCAGGTCATGAACCTCGAATCCAAATATCAAACATTAGATCACACACTAAACCTCAGCAATGAAGTTTCCTTCACTTCTGCTCTACTCTTCTCAACTTTGCATACCACTCTTTGTGCTACTTATAATTACTTTGCATCTATACTTATTCCATACCATGATAAAGGAAAATGTCCTTTCTTTATATCAAATCCATAAAACAATTCTCTGAGTTAGCTATTAAAATTTCTCAATTAATTATTATAGGACCACATTAAGAACACATTACACTTAGCGATAACATTAATCTTTCACTTTGTAACCTGAATAACTTTGCATTCACATAATATTATGATGAGAGAATTTAGCTACATCATCATCAACATGTCTTCTTTACATCCTCAATCTTTATTCTTAGAATAAAAATTCTACTAAGAGATATAGCAAGTTTACCAAAACATGCCTCTGTAATCTTTATCTCAAAATAGACATCACCAAAACTTGCATAACTTCTTCTAGACTTAACATTTCTTCATATGACATTAAATGAATATACTAGATACTCAGAAGTATGTCCCATAACCTCAGATAGTGATAATACTCAACTAGCCATCCATACCAAATTGATCTTTCCATTGTTCTTCTATCAAGTACTACAAAAGACTACTATGTTGACATCAACGACAAGCTCAATCATGAATGTAATAGATCATCATAGTAACATATCTACAATACCCCCCCCCCCCCCCCCCCCCATAGGAATATCATCAACATCCATGCTTACAACATATATGACATGTACAGACAATTGAGTCTGAGTTAGGACATGTACAGTTAAGGATCGTCAGATGACAAAGTGGTGATGATGTATGTTAGTGCACAGACCTGTATGGATGGTACAACACAACTTACAGTCAAGATACCAATTCAGGCATTTAACAAAATAAAACAAAGCATATTAGAGACTTGGATTGTATGACTTAAGGAGTTATTTTGGTGACAAAATAATTACCAAGTCATGATGGGCCAACATCCTAGATGGTTACACCTAGTCATTTTTATATTTTATCAAGTGCGTGAAAGCATTAAGGCTAATTGAAAAAAGATTTATTAGTTTGCGAGATATAAGTAAAGATCATATCTTGTGCAGATAAAATGTGAAGAATGTGAAGCATATGTGTGATGTGAACTATTATGAAGAAAGCTTATATGATGTGCGAGCCTCATATGACATATTTTAGAAAACATGGGATATAATACCCACTTCAGTAAAGCCTACCCTTAGTAATGCTTTCTTGTATTACCTCAAAGCCTTTAATAGTGATATTGCTACTACCTTACAATTCATGGGAGGAGACACCTTACCTGATGCTTATGAAATTGCTATAAGGGCAAAAAATATCTTGATACAAGGTGGGAAGTTAGCTCCAATACCTCCAATGCCTTTCTTCCCTGACATTCCTAATCATTAGCCTACAGTAGCCCCCATTCCTACCATTTCCATAAGTCAACCTCTTGCTATTTTCCCTTCAATTCCACATCTTCAAATGGGATAGATGAGATTAAATATATGATGTAGTCTATGATGCAAAATATAGACAAGAAGTTATAAGGTCAAGATAAGAAGCTAGAGGATAGCTTCTCAGTGATACAGAAGATGAGTAACAAGTTGGTGACCGTAGAAAGGAAAAAAAGATCAAAGCAATAGGTCTCCCAAACTTTAGCATCAAGGTCCCATTCATAATAGGCTTCCAAACCAAAATTAAGGATATTGCCCATATAATTAGAATAGGCCTACTAGTAACATCCTTGCTAAAAATGCAAATACAAACCCAAATAGGGCTTTAGTCTGTTAGAATAATATGGCTCAAGATTAGGACTTCTGTCCTTCTTGTAATTATTCATATGGTTTTTTATGTGCTAGAAGGTAGAATTATTCTTAGCACTAACTACACAAGAGCAAGCAGTAGATTAGCAACATAATGATGGCTAGCCTTCTGATGTTTCCCATCTACAACAATAGGGTGATTGTTCTTTCATGAACCATCATCCAGAGGAGCATTTTCATACTAATCATGACACCATAGCTCAAAATATTAGAAAAGAAGAGTTGTTGAGGATGTTATTCTCTCACTAATTCAAGCTTCAACTTTAGATGTTGCCCCTCATGTGCTAGTGATGAATGTACAATCCAATGTTGCTCCTCAACAGAGGCAAGATATGAGCAACAAGAAGTCTATTGAACCCCATACTTCTCAAATTCAGCCACCTATCCATGCATCTCCCAAGGCTTCAATCAAAGCATCTAATACTCCTTTGAATGTGGTAGATCAAATGAAAAAGACTAATGTCAATATCTCTACATGGGATGTTGTTTGATGGGGACACAACCCAAGCACATAATGGACACAATAGGAAAAGGGAAATTGTATTAATTGTGAAAATAAACTAGTACATTCAGTACAGAGAAAATTGACTTCAAAACATGCCCTAAGGGCTTACAATAGCATAAATCTAGAGATAATTTCTCCTTTTTAGTACCTCCTCTCAAACCGCACTCCGAACTGCCTTTTACAATGCCAGAAATGTCCTTAAATAGACCCCAGAGGGTTAAGGACTAGGAATACATTCTAGAAAGTGCTAGTAGGCATCTACCAACCAAATAGAAGGCTCCAGAAGCTGTGTTAGAAGTCGACGCAAATCTAGAAGAATCCAAAAATGGTAACCGAACTTCCAGGAGGCATAACTTTTGAACCGTACCTCCGATTGACGAACCATTTACATTTTCGAAAAGCTCTCGAAGCGCTCTATAGCCCTATGGACCAGATTTTATCATCCCCCATTTTTTGGCCCTTTTTGAGGTCATTTAATGCCCCTAACCTGACTTTGAAGCATTCTTAGGAGGTCTCCAAAACTCGAAAAATTGCAATAACTTTCAAACCGTGGGGCCTTTTGAACTGATTCTTTTTTTGGAATGCTCTAAATTATAATTACATTCATCTGGCCAATTTACACCTCCTAGTTCACCAAATGATGGCTCAATTACATACTCCTATTTTTTTGGCATTTACATGTATCCCAAGGTGTTCAAATACTCTATCCTAGAACACTGATAGTGGAATTGTGAGAGTTGGAACCTTTATTTGACCCAAACGGGTATCCAGAAATGAAAACACACGAAAAAAAAACTAAGTCTAAGTATCATTTTTTTTTGGGTGACACAGGATTGCCCTTATACCTCTGGATGCTCCTGCATCAGACACCCAGGGTAGATTGAAAAGTGACCCTGTCACTTTATGAATGGTAGGGGAAATCCCAAATGGGAAACCTAAGCTGTTGAAATCCAAGTTGAGTCCTCTATCGTCTGTCCTTTCCATTTGACCAAATATTCTTCATACTGCCTATTTTTGGTACTCCTACCCATACGATGATCTAGAATGTCTTCTATCTCCTCCTTCTTGGAAGCAAGAATTGGACATGGCTCTAACACTAGCTCCTCATCTGCACCATCATCATGATACTCTATTAAGTCTGCAATGTTGAAAATAGGAGAAATGTGAATACCATTTGGCAGCTCCACCTCATATGCATTTCTTGAGTCATGTTTATTCAAAATTTTGCAGGGACCAAATTTCTTCATTTTCAGCTTGTTGTAAGTACCAGCTGGAAATCTTTCTTTTCGTAAGTATACCATGACTAGATCCCCTACTTGGAATTCCTTATGTCTTCTCCTTTGATCAGCCCTAGTTTTATACTCTTGATTCATCTTGGTAATGTGTTCTTGAACCTCCTCATGTAGATGCTTGATATGTTCAGCAAATTCCTCAGCTTCAGCACTTGTCCTCTCCCCTTGCTCTATCTTCCTCAATTCTGGTGCAGTCCTTGGGCTACTTCCATATAGAATTTGGAATGGTGATTTTTCAGTACTCCTATTTATAGAGTTATTGTAAGCAAACTCTGCTTGTGGTAAAATCAAATCCCATCCCTTGGGCTTATCCCCAACTAAACATCTCAGCAAATTGCCCACACTTCTATTTACCACTTCTATTTGGCCATCAGTCTACAGGTGATGTGTGGAACTGAACTTCAAGTCTGTTCTCAACTTCTTCCACAATGTTCTCCTGAAATACCCCACAAATTTAGTATCTTTTTCAGAAACTATACTCCTTGGGAAACTATGTAGTCTCACCACCTCTCTGAAAAACAAGTCTGCAATATGGATAGCATCATGAGTCTTGTGGCATGAAATGAAATGTGCCATTTTGGAGAACCTATCAACCACCACAAATATTGAGTCATTACCCCTTTGTGTCCTTAGCAATCCAAGAACAAAATCCATACTTATGTCCTCCCATGGCTTTGATGGAACGGGCAATGGAAACTTGAAAAACCTGGCAACTTTGCACAAACTTCTTCACATCCTGTGAAATCTGAGGCCAAAAATAATGTTCTCTAAGAATGGCAATGGTCTTATCTTGACCAAAATGTCTTGCCATCCCTCCACTGTGTTTCTCCTTAATTAGATTTTCCCTCATGGAACTCCTTGGAATGCATAATTGATTGCCCTTGAATAACATACCATCCTGAATCAGATAATCTAACCACTTAGTTTTGTCTACAACAACAGGCTCTTTACAAGCTTTCCATGCTTCAGCAAAATCAGGATCCTCAGTGTACAAATTCTTGAGTTCATCAAACCCAACTACTTCAACCTGCATTACTGTAAGCAACAACTGTCTCCTACTTAGTGCATCTGTAACCCTGTTAGATTTTCCACTTCTATGCTTCAACACAAATGTATAGCTCTGTAAGAACTCTACCCACTTCATATGCCTCTGATTCAATTTACCTTGGCTATTTAGGTACTGTAATGCCTGGTGATTAGTATACAAAACAAATTATTTTGGCAACAAATAATGCCTCCATTTCTTTAAGGCCTGAACTATTGCATAGAACTCTTGATCATAAACATAATACTTCTTCTTTGCATCATTCAATTTTTCACTAAAATATGCAATAGGCTTACCTTCTTGGCTTAATACAGCCCCAATAGCACTACCACTAGCATCACAATCCACTTGGAACACCTTCCTAAAATTTGGGAGTGCCAACACAGGTTGTTCTGTCACCTTCTTCTTTAGCAATTCAAAACTTCTCACAGCTGCTGCAGTCCATTTGAACTCTTTTCTATCCCCTCTTATTGTGTCAGTTAGGGGTGCACATATGCCACTGAAATTCTTTATGAACTTCCTGTAAAAACTAACCAAACCATGAAATGATCTTACCTCAGTAGCAGACCTTGGAGTAGGCCATTCCAAGATGGCTTTTACCTTCTTTGGATCCATTTTAAGACCTTCAGGTGATATAACAAACCCCAAGTAGACTAACTCCCTTTTTGCAAAGATACACTTCTTCAAATTAATTAACAGTTTCTCTTCCCTCAACCTCTCAAGAACACTATGAATATGTAATAAATGTTCTTCCAAAGTCTTGTTGAAAATTAAAATATCATCCAAATAAACAATAACAAATTTTCCCAAGAACTTCTTAAGTACCTCATTCATAAGCCGCATGAAGGTGCTCGGGGCGTTCGTCAATCCAAAGGGCATGACTAACCACTCATAAAGACCCTCCTTGGTCTTGAAAGTTGTTTTCCACTTATCTCCTTCTCATATCCATATCTGATGCTAGCCACTCTTGATATCTATCTTTGCGAAGTACTGAGCTCCACTCAAGCAATCCATAAGATCATCCATCCTTGGCAAAGGAAACCGGTACTTGATGGTTATCCTATTTATAGCTCGAGAATCTGTACACATCCTCCACTCTCCATCCTTATTTGGTGTGAGTACTGCAGGTACTGCACATGGACTTAGGCTCTCCTGAATCAAGCCCTTCCTCAACAGCTCCTAAACCTGTCTATTTAGCTCCTCTATTTCAGTAGGAGTCATCCTGTGAGCAACCTTGTTAGGCAAACTAGCTCCTGGAATCAAATCTATCTGATGACTGATTTGCCTTACTGGTGGCAATCCTTCTGGAACATTATCAGAGATAATATCTCCAAATTCACCTAGTAAATCTGAAACTTCAAGTGGTATTTCATTACTACCTTCTTTATCTTTCCTAGGAATCAAAACATAGCACATACGCTGATGTTTCATTCCATCTAAAAACTTCCTTCCATCAACAAGAAAAATCCTAGCACTGTTGCATACCTTTTCACCTTCCTTTATCATGGGCTTTAGTTTGTGGTGAACTCTATCCTTTGTTAGAGAGTATGTGTTTGCATGACCATCATGTACTGCATGTCTATCAAACTGCCATGGTCTACCCAACAATAGATGGTAAACATCCATCGGAATAACATCACAGAGAACTTCATCATGGTAACTCCCAATTTTGAATTTCACTAAACATTGTTCACTTACCAGGACCTTATTATCATCTTTCACCCAAGCAATCCGATAGGGCTGGGGATGTCTCTCCCTCTTGAGCTTCAACTTAGAGACCATTTCCTCTGATACCAAGTTATCAGTGCTACCACCATCAATGATCACGTCACAACATTTATCCTCACACTTGCATCTAGTATAGAAAAAACTCCTCCTTTGTCCTAGTTCAATCTCACCACTTAGTAGGACACTTTCATTTACCAAGGTCTCTCCTCTTTTTGCATCCTCTGAATGTGATGATTGTTCATCCTCATCCACATGAGCAACCCTAGCTTGTCCCTCAGCTCTCCTATCTGTCCTTCCTTTTCATTGAGGGCATTCAAAGCCATGATGACCTTCTTCATTGCAATGGAAATAGGTACCACAGAAGCCTCCTCTTCCTTGTCCACGTCCTCTACCTCTTCCTCTCTGATTTCCAAAGTCTTGATCACGGGAGCGGTTGAAACCCTCATTCCTCTGGTTCCTGCTAGTACCCACATCTTCATTTTTCTTTTGGTTTTCATTTCAGCCTCCAAATGACCTACTGCTTCCCCTTTCTCCTTGACCACACCCTCTTTGTCTCCCTTCAAACCTTTTATTTAGCTTCTCTTCAACTTGTAGGGAAAACTGGTATGCCTCTTCAACGTTGGTCATTCTTATCAGACTTAATTCCTCTTGGATGCTAGGTCGCAACCCACTGATATAACGAGAAACCTTCTCCTTATTTGCTTCTGCATGCCCTACTCTAATCAATAGTCGGTAAAACTCCTTTGTATATTCTTGGACTAATCTTCCTGCTTGCTTTAACTCATGCATCTTCTTAAACAAATCAAGCTCGTAGTCCACAGGAATGAACTGCTTCTTCAGTTTGTCCACCATGCGATCCCAGCTTGTGATCTTCTCCTTTCCTCTTCTATTTCTTTCCAATTGGACCTCTTGCCACAAAATTTTGGCATGATCTTTCAGTTTGGCCTTTGCAAACTTAACCCTATCTGGGTCCTTGATATCCTCATACTCAAAGTATTCTTCCAGTTCATTGATCCAATCGATCAACTCATCTGGTTTAAAATTTCCTGAAAATACACCCACTTCAATTGTAGGTCTTTTCCCAAACTTAGTAATGGCCCTAAAAATTCTTTCCTCTGCCTGATTCAGAACTTCCTCGTCAAATTCCCCTTCTGGTCCAATTTCTTCTTCTTCATTATCATCCTCACTGTCATCACTTGCGGCAACATTTGTTCCTCTACGGAGCTCCTCTTGCAATGCTTGTACCTGCCTTTGGAGGGCTCTAACCTCCTCGAGATTAATAGCTCTGGCCCTTCTGCCATGCTCTCTTCATGGAGGCATCTTCTTAACTCAATCCCACAACCACACAATCCTGGTGCAAACTGCCTCACAGTCTGGGCTCTGTCTACACACTCAGGAAAACCTGCTCTGATACCACTTGATGGGGACACAACCAAAGCACAGAATGGACACAATAGGATAAGGGAAATTTTATTAACTGTGAAAATAAACTAGTACATTCAGTACAGATAAAATTGACTTCAAAACATGCCCTAAGGGCTTACAATAGCATAAATCTAGAGATAATTTCTCCTTTTTAGTACCTCCTCTCAAACTCCACTCCGAACTGCCTTTTACAATGCCAGAAATGTCCTTAAATAGACCTCAGAGGGTTAAGGACTAGAAATACATTCTAGAAAGTGCTAGTAGGCATCCACCGACCAAATAGAAGGCTCCAAAAGTTGTGTTAGAAGTCAACGCATATCTAGAAGAATCCAAAAATGGTATTCGAACTTTTGGGAGGCATAACTTTTGAATGATAGCTCCGATTGACAAATTGTTTACATTTTCGGAAAGCTCTCGAAGCACTCTATAGCCCTATGGATAAGCTTCACTTGTCCCCCATTTTTTGTCCCTTTTAGAGGTTATTTAATGCCCCTAACTAACTTTGAACCATTCTTAGGAGGTCTCCAAAACTCAAAAAACTGCAATAACTTTCAAACCATGGGGCCTTTTGACCTGATTCTCTTTTTGGAATGCTCTAAATTACAATTACATTCATCTGGCCAATTTACACCTCCTAGTTCACCAAAATTATGTCTCAATTAGATACTCCTATTTTTTTAGCATTTACACGTATCCCAAGGTGTTCAAATACTCTATCCTAGAACACTGATAGTGGAACTGTGAGAGTTGGAACCTTTATTTGACCCAAATGGGTATCCAGAAATGAAAACACACGAAACAGAAACTAAGTCTAAGTACATTTTTTTTTTTGGGTGACATAGGATTGCCCTTATACCTCTGGATGCTCCTGCATCATTGTTGCTGCTATGCCATCATAGAAGAAGTTGCTACAACAAGAGTTAGAGAGCATAGAGGTGAAAGGTGAAAGATCAACCACCTAGAGAAGAAAATGCAACACGCATGGTGTAACCAATAAAAGAGGGTGGATCAAGTAAGAAAATAAAACCTCCTCCTTTTTATGTCTCTTTGATCATAGGAGATAAACTAGTCCATAATTACATGATTGATTCAAGTGCTATAGCTTTGTAATGCCTCGATGTATAGCTGACTTCCTTGGTATTAAGTATGAACCAATGGTGAGGGATGTCCTTTAATTAGACGTTAGCTCTATAAAGACTGTAGGGATCCTAAAAAATGTGGAAATGGCCTTGTATGCTTGTCCTGGTTCTACTATAATTCAAGATATATTAGTAGCTGAGGTTGAACCATATTTTGCCATTTGTCTTTCTAGGGATTTCATTGCACAAATAGGAGGTCATATTGTAATCGATTGGTCCTATATCTTTTTTAGAACAAGGTATGGGACAAAAGTCTCCATAAGAGTAGAAACTCTAGCCCTTAATTATATAGAGACTTATACTTCTAGCCCTATAAATATGAATTGTACAATTAGGGAGGAGGATGAGGAAGATATAACACAAGAGACTTCTACTTCTTTGATAGAGGTGCCTGATTATCTCTGAGATGAGTGAGCCATTGCTTATTAGTTTGATCTAGTAGAAGAAGCCATAGAGACAAGCCTTGGCACATATTGCATATTAGAGAAAAAATGCTTCTATTCCTAATCTCATAAAGAAGGAAGAAGATATTGATGGATTGTGGAGAATATTATTTAATGGATCAAGGAATAAGAATGGCTTAGGGGCTAGTGTGATACTTGTATCCCCTAGCTTGGAAAAGTTTTACTTCTCCTACAGACTGCAATTTAGTTGCACCAATAGTGTAGAGGAGTATGAATCATTGATTCAAGGCCTCCAACTTGCTCACAAGAGGGGAATCAAAACTCTAAGGGCCTTTGGAGACAATGAGCTATTTGTTAATCGAGATAGGAATCAGAATGTCACAAAGAACAATCTACTCAAAGCATATGAACACAGAGTTTGGGATCTGCTTGAAAGTTTTCAAGTATTCAACATTTCAAGTGTTCCTAGGAACAAGAACAAACATGCTGGTGGGCTTGCAGCCATTGGTGTTTGCTATGATATACAAGAGCATGTTGTTGATAAAAAATAGCAACATATCAGAATTGTTGTAAGGCCTACTATCTTGATAATTGCACAAATTGGAAAGTGTTTGATTCTAGTGTGCAAATTGTTAATTTCTTGCAAAATGAGGCATAATTCTCTACAAAAAACTAATCTAAGCTCCAAAGTTAGTTTGGGGACCAGATCATGAACTTGAACTCTAATAAACTGCTTAAAGGTATAGTCACCTTAGAATAAATATTCAACTCTAAGGATCAAGCAAGGAACAAAGTCTCAAATTTAACTACAAAGAAAGATGGCTACACACTTGCCACTATTGCTAATGGAAATAATCTAAATTTGGGAAAGGTATGCTCTGAAATTGAACAATTTTTTTGTGTTCAATTATGTCAAGAATTCAATGATATATTTTCATGGACATATGATGATTTAAAGGGTTTTTACCCAAGTTTGTTTCAACATACCATAGATTTGAGTAGTGATGCAAAGCCTATTAGGCAGAAGCAAAGACCAATCAACCCTAAGATTGAGCCTATTATGAGGAAGGAGGTATCCAAGCTTATAGAATCCAACATAATTTTTCCTATTAAGCATTCCTCTCGGGTAGCTAACCTTGTTCCTATAATGAAGAAGAGTGGGCAGATTAGACCATGTGTAGATTCCAGTTATCTGAATAAGGCCTCTCTTAAAGATCACCACCCTCTCCCTTCCATGGAGAAGATATTATCCAAAGTCATTGGTTCAGAAAGATTTTCTTTATTAGATGGGTTTTTAGGGTATAATCAAGTGTTAGTCCAAGAGTTTGATAGATACAAGACTGCTTTCACTATTAGATGGGGTCATGCCTATAACAAGATGCCTTTTGGACTAACTAATGCAGATGCTACCTTTCAAAAGGAAATGGAGATGACCTTGAAGAATATGATTGAGAAATTTGTTCCAGTTTATGTTGATGACATAACATTCTACTCCAAGAATGTGATAGATCACTTTGGTCATCTGAGGCAAGTGTTCTTCAAATGCAGGGAGTATGGTGTGTCACTGAATCCAAGCAAGTGTGTGTTTTGCACTAGTCAAGGGAAGTTGCTTGGACATATTGTATCTAAGGAGGGCTTAACATTGATCCAAAAAGAACAAAGGCAATTCTTTCTCTCCCACTTCCTGCTCATAAGAAAGGCTTGCAAAGCTTCCTTGGGAGAATCAACTGTGTAAGGAGATTTATTCCTCATCTGGCTACGATGGTCAATCGTCTTATAGCCATGCTAAAGAAGAATATGATCTTCACCTAGACTAAAGAGGGGAAGGCTAGTTTTGAAGAAATCAAGAAATCAATAGCATCAACTCCTACTCTTATCAATCAAAACTTTGATAAGGACTTCATTCTCTACACCCTAGGGGGTGAGTCAAGCATCTCAATTGTCTTGACATAGCTAAATGATACAAACGAAGAACAACCTATAGCCTTTTTTAGTGAGGGGCTAAAGGATTATGAAGATAAGTACAACTATGTTGAAAAGAAAGATCTTTTAGTCATAAGGGCTTTAAAAAAATTCAGACATTTTTTATCACATAACAAGGTCTAGCTCCTAATTCCACATGCAAGTGTGAAGGATTTCCTACTAAATAAAGACATCAATGAAAAAAGGGTTGGGTAGATTACTAGTCATGGAATATGACATTGATATCAGGATCACTAAGATGGTCAGAGGTAAAGAACTATGTGAATAGATGATTGTATCCCATGAGACAACTGAGGAGGTTTCTTTAGTTATAGAAGATACAAAAGTAGCAGAGGATGGAAATCTAAATGATTGGATACATGAAATGACAACCTTCTTGTCGGGAGGAGGATATCCACAAGGATTAGGTAGAGCCAAAAGAAGGCAATTCAGATTGTAGTCTATCCCTTTTGTCTTAGTGGATGGGATCCTTTTTAGAAAGGATCTAAATGGAGCCTTACTAAGATGTGTCAACCCTGATCAGATAAATAGGATGATATAAGAGTTTCATGATGGCCCTAATGGTGGCTACTTCTTAGCTAGAACAACAACAATGAAAGTAATTGGCCAACTTTGTTCCATGACTGTCATAAGCATATAAGGAAAAGTGAGAAGTGTACCTTCTTCTTAGACAAAAAAAGGTTAGCAACTCTTCCTCTCCATCCCATTTAGGTTGATAAGCCTTTTACTCAATAGGTTTTGTTTTTTTTTGGTCCAATAAACCCACCCTCTAGTACTAGTCACAAATAGATTCTGGTAGCCACATATTACTTTACAAGATGGACAAAGGCAGTGGCTTTAAAGAATGCCATGGAGACTTCAGTGGTTGAATTCCTTGATGTTGTTACCAAGTTTGGTGTTCCTTGAACAATAATATAAGACAATGCTAAATCCTTTGTTGGGGCTCACACTTGTTCTTAGGCAATTGACCATGGTATCTGTTTGAGCACCTCCTCAAATTACTACCCCCAAGGAAATGGTTTGGCTGAGTCCTCCAAAAAGAACCTGATCAAAATCATGAGGAGTACAATTGAGGATAACCAAAGATGTTGGCATTCAAAACTAAGAACAACCCTTTGGGCTAATAGAATCACACCTAAGAGAATAATAGGGAATTCACCTTTCATGCTAGTAGATGGAAGGGAAGTTTGACTTCCTATTTCCTTTGAGTTCCCCTCCGTTGAATCAGCTCATTAGTTAGAGCTAATTGAAGATGATTCCATGATAGTCAGGATGGTAAAATTGATGGAGTTAAAAGAAAAGAGACAATAGCCTATGCAAACACTTGAGGCACATCAACAACAAGTCAAAAGAAGTTTTGACAGGAGAGCTAAATCTAGGGTTTTTAGGGAGGGAGACCTTTCTCTCAAGTGGGATGTAGATAGAGCTAAACCAGGTAGTTGCTCCAAATTTGATGCTATATAGAGTGCTCCTTATATTATCATCAGTTGTAAAGAGGCCAATGCTTTTCAATTATGCAGGCCTAATGGTAATGTACTACCAATTCCAATCAATGGAATTTACCTCAAAACATACTTCTAGAGAGGGTTAAGGTTTTCTGTATACATTAGAGTACGTTTCCTAATTTCCAAGAAGTGCACTAGAACATGATTTTTTCTATGTGAGATAGAAAATTTTAAAGTTTTTGCAGTTGCAAAGAAGACAAAGGTTGAAATTTTTGTTAGTTTCATGATGCATAGTGTCAAATCAACTTGCAGAAATGTAAAGCATGAAACATAATAGATTCATCAATACACATGACACAATGATTAATGTGGAAACTTAATTTGGCAAAAACCACTAGTAACATGCTACTCTTTTCACTCTTTTGAAGTGATGCCCTATGAAAAGCTAACCCTATTAAAGGTTACAATACACACTGTTAAATGTGACCTTGTTAAAGGATTTTGATTACCTTGTTAGGAGTGAGCCTCATTAGAGGGCTTTAGACCATTCACTTGGAATGTCATCCAATTAAAGGATTTACAAATGACTGTTAGGTTAACCTAAATCCAAAGGATTTACCCTAGACTGATACAATTGTTAGAGAGTAATAGTAAGGCTTCATCTGATACAACTTACAACTTCATTTGCAGATTATAGATCTTTGTTTAGTCCTCCATTCTACTTGGCTTTCACTCATTGTAGCTTTCATAGTTTTTTCACCCCTCAAGCATATATCTCCTTAAGCCTTCTTGCTTAACATTCCATTATAGACTCTTCTCTTAGGTCACTTGATGAGGCAAAACCCTTTGACTCCTTGTCTTCCTTAGGTTCTCACACATGACAACCTTGCTTCATGACCAACCATTTCTATAAATAGGAAATTAAGATATTTTGTTGCACATTCTCCATCGTCCAATTTAGGGTTTGGATGGTTTAGGTAGGATAGAATGTATCTACCTCATATTCCATATCTCTTCTAGAAACTTCCTCTAGAATCCACTATGAATTTGCCCAAAAATGGTTTACCTTAAATTTTGTGCCACCGGCTCATCAACCTTATCATCCACCTAGTTCACACAATCCAAGAAAACAAATCTTGTCATCTTAGATTCATTGAATCCATGATCTTTGAAATAATGCAACAACTCTATATTATCAACATTATGATGCTCGACACACACATTGTGTTACTCGACATCTTCTAAAGTTTACTGGTGCTTGGAATCAACTAAACTTTACTAGGCATCAACTGTCTTTCTCGACATCCATTAGAATTTTCTTTTACTTGGCTCCAACTAATTTTCTTCTCTGCTTGCACTAACTTTTCTCAACACCTACTATCCACTTGGTCAAGCTTAGCAGACAAACTTTGTATAACTTGTTCTTCTAATCTTTCTTTGTGTAGCCAAAATTTATAACCTTAAGTAGATTATCAATACATCATGTTATCAATGTCATAACTAATTCTTGTGCTTCATTACATAAGCATAACTCAACCTTTCCTCTAGGTTCTATTGTTATATCTTTTGATCAAATCCTCTTCATCAATCAACTAAGTGATAGTACTTGAATCTATAAGTAGTTGTCTTACCAACAAATAGAAGGTTTGACATCAGTGACAAAACAAAGATTGGAATACATAGTCTTCTTCAACAATCTCTCTCAACAATCTCCTTCTTTTATTAGCTTCTTCAATCCATTCTCAACAAGCTCCCTCTTTGGCATTGATGGCAAACCAAAATGATCAACCAAATCAATCAGATCTTGTTCAACCAAATTGACTAGGTTAAAATAGTAAGACAATACCAAAAAAGAAAATGTGTATCAAAATTTCTCCCTCTATCAGCAACTTCCATCTTTTGATTAGGTTACAAAAACTCTTTCTTATAACTCCGTCTAAGTTCCTTCTTGTATCTCCCTCTTACTAGGTAGATTAGGATTTCTCCATTTTTCTTATATTCATCTCTATCTCCCTCATCATTCTTGTGTTCTCCTCTGATCAACAATATCAACTCCCTCTAATTATACTCTTTCTCCCTTAGTAGTCTCTTATATACTAACTTGATCAACATAATATCATTAACCTTTGTGACAACAATCTCTGGATGTCTCCCTCTTGATGATGATCAGTTTAATGTATTTTCTTCCTCCTTGATGACAATGCCAAAGACATATCATTTTTATATGTAAATATAAACATTTTTAGTTTCTTCAATTTCTCCCTCTATCACCTTTCTTATGACTGATTTGTACTTCCAACACTTTGATTACTTTAGGAAGCTCCTAAAGTAAGATCCACTACATCAATTTGTAACATATGAACATCAACTTTCTTGATGCAAGGCACTCCTCTTGTTACTTAGATAGCCTTTGATAGGGGTATTACCCTTATTTTACCTCTTAGATACCCATGAGAATCCTTAGGTAATGCTTTTGTGAAGATATCAACAATTTTCTCCTTTGTGTTAACATATTCCATTTTCACCTCTTTATCTTGAACTAATTCCCTCAAATAATGATACTTGATTGCAATGTGCTTAGTCTTTGTGTGCATCATTGGATTCTTTGATATATTGATAGCACTTGTATCATCACAATAGAATGTCATTGGTTCTGTGATCTCTTCCTTCATTTCTTTGAGTAGCTATTTGATCCACACAATGTTTGTACAATTTACAATAGTAGCAACATATTCAGCTTCAACAGTAGATTGTGAAGTCAGTTTTATTTCTTACTAGTCCATGTAACTAGTCTCTTACCTAAGAAAAATGGTCCTCCACTAGTGCTCTTTCTATCATCAATGGTTCTAGCCTAGTCAACATCAGTGTAGGCTCTCAATTCAAGTTTCTCATTTTTCTTGTAGTATAGACCAAACTCTTCTTTTCCTTTCAGATATCTCATTATTCTCTTCATAGCCATTAAGTGATTCTCCTTGGAATTAGTAGAGAATCCTACAACTATCCCTACAGATAATGCAATGTTAGGTCTTTTGTGTACTACTTATTGTAATTTACCAATCATAGACTTGTACAATGTTTGATTCACGTCAGCTGAATCATCATTCTTTGACAACTTGTGTCTTGTCACTATAGGTGTATTTACTAGTTTGGAATCCTCCAATCCAAATCCTTTCAATATTTCCTTGAAATACTTTGGTTGAGTGATGTATATACCATATTTCATTTGATATACTTGCAAACCCACAAAAAATTTGATCTCTCCAAACATAGATATCTCAAATTCTTGCTTCATCTGATTTGCAAGATCCTTACATAAAGTATCTTGACCTCTAAATATGATATCATCAACAAAATTTTAGATAACAAAATACCTTTGCCTTTCTCTATCGTCATGTATAGATTTCTATTATCATTAGTCATTTCAAATCTAATCTTCAAAAGATAATTGTGAGGTCTCTCATACCATGCTTTTGGTGCTTGTTTCAAACCATAAGGAGCTTTGTGTAATCTACATACCATGTTCTTATTGTTAACATCAACAAATCCTTTTGGCTTTTCTATGTAAAGTTCTTCCTCTAATATGCCATTCAGAAATACAGATTTAACATCTATTTGATAAACTTTGAAACCTTTGTATGCAGAATAAGCAAGTAGAGTTCTTACTCTTTTCAATCTTGCAATAGGAGAAAATGTCTCTCCATAGTCAATTCCTTGTTCTTGTGCATATCCTTCAAAAACTAATCTTGCTTTGTTCCTTGTGAATTCACCATTTTCATCTAACTTGTTTCTAAATACCCACTTGGTGGCAATCATATTTTTGTCTTCTAGTCTAGGAACTAGACTTTATGTTTTATTCTTCTCAATTTGTTCAATCTCTTCTTCCATGGCTTTACTCCAATCAACATCTTCTAATGCATCTCTTACTAATTTGGGCTCCTTTATACTCAGTAAACATGCATCATTTCTCAATTTGTTTCTTGTCATCAGCCTAGCATCTTTATCTCCAATGATTTGAGTAGTAGGATGATGTCTTTCGACATATTTAGACAATCTTGGCTTAGCTCTTGTTTATTCATTCTATCTTTTAGCTTCAGAATCACCAAGTACATCTCTGTTAGGCATCTCAACATCTCTTTCATGTTCACCAACTTCGTAATAAGAACGTACACAAGCTCCTTTCTGTAACTCAGCATATGAATGTGGCTTGATTCCTAAATGAAACTCTCGACATTCATAGGATGTGACTCGACAATCACTGAAATTTGCTATTGATTTGTAGCTTAATTTGTAGCATCTTCTTCAGTAGGCATACCTTCATAAAAGTATACAAGTGATTTGTATTCTTCTAGTTCTTTCATAGGTTCAGCCTCATGTACTTCTCTATATTCATCAAAGTTTACATTTGTACTTTCCACAACTTTGTTAGTGTTAGTATTCAAACACTTATAAGCTTTACTTCTTGTGGAATATCCAAAGAATATACCTTCTTCACTTTTTGCATCAAGTTTATCATTACTAAAATCTTTAAGAATGTAACATTTTCTTCCAAATACCTTAAAATATTTTACATTGGGTGAGTGTCCATACCATAGTTCAAAAGGTGTTGAATGAGTACTTTCTTAACTTGCACTTGATTCAAAGTATAGACAACTCTACTTACAACTTCTCTCCAATATTTCAAAGCAACATTCTTCTCCATCATGAGTGTTCTAGCACAATCCACTACAGGCCTATTTCTCCTTTTAGCAATACCATTTTGTGGAGGGGTTCTAGGTGTAGATATTTGTCTTTTGATTCCTCTGTCATTACAGAACATCTCAAACTCATTTAATGTGAATTATCCTCCTCTATCTAATCTCAAACATTTCAGACTCTTACATGTTTCTTTCTCAACTCTTGCTAAGTACCACTTAAACATTTGAAAAGCATCATATTTCTATTTTAGAAACACGACTGTCATCATTCTAGAATAATCATCAATAAATAATATAATGTACTTATCTACTTTGTAGCTTTGCACATCAATTGGTCCATACAAGTCAATATGAACAATTTCTAGTATTTCTTTAGAGGTATAAGCTTTACTCTTAAAGCTTGACTTTTTTTATTTTGCCTAACTAACATTATTTGCACATTGTATTGTCAGGTTTCTTGATCTTAAGAAAACCTCTAACTTTCTTCATGTTACTGATACTAACACAGTTATCAAAATTAACATGACATAACCTCTTGTACCATAGCCACACATCATTAAATCTAACAGCAAGACAAGTAGCATCCTCTATATCAAGATAGAATATATTACTTCTACTTTGATCACCCTTTCCAATCAATTTCCCATTAGTGTCATATATCTTAGCAATCTTATTTTCAAACTCAACCTTACATCATGAATTATTCAATTGTAACACACTCAAAAGATTATAATTTAGTCCTTCAACATAGTAAGCATTGTCACATAGTATCTTATCTGTGAGCTTGATAGAACCTTTTCCTTTTATCAAACATGGTGAATCATTACCAAATCTTACACTATTTCCTTCATAACAATTTAAGGTAATGAACTTACTTTTGTCTCTAGTCATATGATGTGAGCATCTACTATCAATGATTTATTTGTCATTTTTGTTTTGCACAAGTCACAAGTGCAGTTGCCTCATCTTCATCAGATTCATCCTTCATAACAACATACACCACTTCATCATCATGTTCATCAGATTCATCTTTTGTTTCCTCTTCAACAATGTAGCATGACTTCTAGCCTTTATCTTTGTAATATTTTCTATAATCTTCTCTTCTCTTTTCGTCCTTGTCACCATCTCTATTGTTCTTCTTTTGTGTACATCTTGCAACAATATGACCAACCTCATTGCAATTGAAACAAATGATAGTTAACTTACCTTTGAACTTGCCTTTACCTCTGTGGAATCTTCTTGCTAGTAGAGCTTCCAGTTGTTCAACATCTTCCTCATCTGTATCACTATCACTAGACACATATTTTATTTTTCTCCTCTTGTTTTGCTTGGGCTCTTTAGAGTCCTTCAATAACAGTTTAGCTTTGAAAGCAAATTCAAGACTTTTAGGTTTGTAATTATCAAAGTTAGATAGCTCAAAAGTAGTGATTCTACCTACCAGACCTTCAAGGGTTAGATTATTTCCTAGAATACATATTAGTTCTTGAATTGTAGAAACTCTAATAGCATAAATCGGTAGTAGTGTTCTCAAGATTTTGCTTAGCACAATATCATCATCTATTTGACTAGTAGCTCCTTTTATTACACTACAACTTCTTTTATCCTAGCAACATATTGAGCAATATTCTCACCTTCTTCCATTATCATATCATCAAACTTACCTCTGAGACTCTCAGATTTGGCCCTTTGAACATCTTTGTCTCCTCCATAGATAGTGTGTAGGGCATCCCACATTTTCTTTGCAGTGTCACAACCTTTGATATCATCAAATTTGGCATATTTTAGGGTAGAGGCAATCTCCAACATTGCTTGATTGTGTTCTTTCATTTTCTTCATAGCCTCAGCAATTAGGGCTCTTGCTGGATCAACATGTTCTATTGAAATGGTAGTTTGTGCATGATCTCCAAGTCCTCCAAGGTGTAGCTTCATCAAACTTTTCCATGCAGAAAAATTATTTCTATTGAGCTTGGGTACATCTCTTTTTGACATCTTGACCTTTGTGCTTCTAGTACCTTTAAACTAGTTCTCTTTAGCAGATGGCTCAGATACTAATTGTTGGAATTATTTAGAATAATTGAGAGGGGGAGAGGGGTTGAATTAGTTATCCAAGGTCTAGATGTATAAATAAAACTTTTCATAGCTTAGTGAACCCATATAAATATTTGAACCCATAAAATATTTATACTCATGTATGCATCCATAAGATTATGCAATCAGTTTAAAACTTGTAGGTTACTATCAAATCAACTTGCAAAAATGTAAAGCATGAAATATAACTGATTCACCCCCTACCTCTTAGTTATTCTAGATAATTACAAAAAATAGGACCTCATTTTTTGTGACTCTATAACCCAATGGATGCTTGAGGCCAATGGTCCATGCTTAGCAAGCTAGCATCCCCTCCGAGTCACCAAAATTGTTAACCATTTTACCCCTCTCACCAAAATTCAAAATTTTGGGTGGCAGTCATGTCCAATGGTCAAATATTTGAAATTCCAAATATTGGACGCATGAAAAAGATATATATAAAACTTTTTTCATATGCATTAAAGCCTAAGTCTTTAAGTTGTTTCATGTTATAAACACCTCAAAGGCTCGCATCTTCTCAATCATCCAATTTAAGGAGATCAATGAGCATCGCTTTGTCACTATGAAAAGTTGCACGATGAATATTCATAGAAACATAATGGCAATATGGCATGCATCTAGGTGGGGCCTCTTGCTTCAAGTCATGCACAATAGTCAATGAAATATTGAGAATTGTATATTGAAGATAGATCTAGGGTTGTCATTTTGTCTCTATGGAAAGTTGCACGATGAATATACATAGTGAGATAGCGATGATGTAAAATGTGTCCCAGCGGGCCCATCATAGTTCATAAGGTGTTGTATTTTCTCCATTGTCAGATTGAAGATAGATCAAGGGTTGTCATTATATCGCTATAAAACATTGCTAGATTTTAGTCATAGCGACACAACAAATTGACATGTGCCCTTGCGGGCCCAGGTGGTGAAGCTAGAACATAGGAAAGAAAATTGTATGTTGCCACATGACATGCTCTAGGAAGGTTGAAAAGTCAGCAAGAAATGATAAGCTAGTTAAGCTCAACTCGAAGGAAAAAGGTGGCGAAGCTGCGAATAGTGGGAAGTCAACTGATCAATATAAAAATGGATGAACTAGCAAGGTGGAAAAATGTTTTGATATCATTAGGCCACATAGTAAAGGCAAAGGTGGAATTTTCTTGACTTGCTAATACATCTAATTTGGCATGTCAAAAACATGGAGAAAAGCAACTCTTTAATGGAAAATCAACCTTTTGATCGTTTACAACCACTTTCATCATTCTTTATGGCTATTTAACATAAAGGACATTTAATCACTACTCTGTGGTTATCCATTTATCCAGTTATGCATTAATGGCCGTCATTTCTTTTGATGAATGATATGATTTTCCTACATCTAGATGTGTACCAAGATCATATCCTCTCCAAATTTGTAGTGATTGTTCTCTGCAACCTTAATGGTAGTGGTTGAGCTTTGCCTTAGGGTAGAAGCTATCTCAATTATGCTTAAACTATAAAAGCAAGATTTGTGACTCTTCCTAGCATTAGTCATTTTTTTTTCTCTGATTCTATAACATTGTATTCTATGCTTTGCTATTGTAATTTTATTTTGCTTGTGAATGAATATATTTCTTTGTTGCACCTCATTTCCCCATTAATATAAGTGCAAAACCTTCTTGCCTTTGTTAATGTTTTGTTTCTCATTATTCAATCTATTTGACAGTATCTACTTTGCCTTGAATGTTATAGAGTGAAGTTCCTTCCTTGTAACATCTCATTTGGTTTATGATCTGTATGTGGCTATTGAATTAGATAAAAGGTTGAATCAATATATTTTGAGGTTATATTGATGAATAGTGCATTTTTAGGTAGAGATATGACTGAACAAATTATTTTGGTGTATCACCCCTTTAGATTAGATTAGGTAGTTTGCTTCCATGCATTCCTTCTCCCTTTTCCTCTCAAGAAGTAGTTAGATGCACCCTGATAGTAAGGAAGCTGACCTTCTTTAGAGACTCAATCTCATAGTTCAAGTCTCACAACTTGGAGATTGTTTCCATGTTTCACAAGGTTGCCTTTAGGTAAGACTTTAGCCAAGGGTACAAACTTTCTGACAATAGGTACTTTTCATATTTATAATTTATTCATGATATTAGATGCTTGATCTGATTATGCATTGAAGGAAATGTTTATTTAATTCATGGTATTGTTGAGATAAGAGTTTATGGTGAAGCTATCAACTTTGATACTTGTTTGAAGAGTTAATTTTTTTATAGATCTTGATTCATCCTTCCTCTTAGTATCTCACTTTCTCATTACATTTCCATCAAGTTGTATGATACTTTGCTTCTATTTTGTTACTTATAACTAACTATTATAGACTTCAACAATAGACCCAGAAGATTACATCTTGTTTAACAAAACATTTCTTTTATTAATGAATCCACATATGAAAAAACTTCAAACTTGTTTCTTGAGTAGTAAAGTTCAAAGAACGAAAGGAATAACCAACTCAACTGTCTTACATTATTTTCATGAAATAAAATAGTAATTTGTTGTTGAAACTTCATTTTTCTTTCTCATGAAAGATAATATGTAGAATTCATACCTTTGATGTTTTAAATACAATTTTTATGTTTGTTGCCATTTGAAGTCCTTGTTATTAGAGTGGCCTTTATTTTCTAATTTTCAACCATTTCAAATCCACTAGTGACAAAGAAAATAAACCAACAAGTATCAAAGAATATCCAAAAAAGATGTAATAGAAGTCTTATGAATGAAGTAAGAAAGTTTTTCGAAATCATTTTTCACAATACTTCTTCATAGAGTGCATATTCACTCATAAAATTTCTATCAACATATTCACCTTTGAATTTTTCACAAAATATCAAAAACCCACAAGGAGAAATGATGTAATGTGTCCTAGATCTAAGATAGAAATGCATCAATGTTGACGGTCTATGAAACTAGGCTTTCTCCAAAGCCAAGGTGAAAATAAAACTTTTTTCATAGCCTTTACCAAGAGTATGAACCAAAAATAACATATTTTGAAATATGTCGAACAATGTGGCCACATGGTCAAGTGATGGCCAAGTGAAACTTCCTCAAGGTTAGTCTTAACGTAACCCAAGTCCATGAATTTCATTTAAGATAATTACTGACCACAACAACCAATATGTTTAACAGATGAATCACGCATGCTATCAAGTGCCACATCATCAATCTTTGCCAACTTTGCATCAAGGATAATATTCAATAAAATCTTAATAAAATAGCATAATTTGATAGTTAAGATGCTCTATAGTGAAGAATTCAAAAAATAACATTTGATAAAGGTTTTGTAAATGAAACAATGACGTTAATAGGCTTGATCTTAAAGAAAACTCTATGATTAATTGTACTTATTTGAAATATTATTGAGATGAATAAAATTTTGATAAGTTTAATTATTTAGACCCACAAACATCACTTTAGATAAATTAATCAATATTTAATCTTCTAGAATTCAAATAGTTATGAATATGTTAGTAAAGTTGAATGGATCTTAATAAATCCACAAGGATCAAATCTTGTTGGATGTATCTTAATAAAACCACAAGAATCAAGTCTTGTTAGTATTTTCCATAAGAAAATATACTATTATTAGTTTTAATGTATTTTTATTAAATTTTTTCTATAGATTAAATAAATGTCAATGCTATTTCTGAAATCTCGTTCAAATATCTATAGATTAAATAAATGTCCACACTAATTCTAAAATATCTTTCAATACTTATAGAATATTAATTAATTGATAATTATTTTCATGAATATGCTATATTACATTGAGTTTTATAATTTTAATTTTATTATATATTGAAATATAATTATATTATTATTATAACTATAATTAATTACTCAACAAATACTCGCCATGTGACACTTGTTTACTATAAGACTTTATAAATCTTAAAGATGAGACCAACAGTTGAGCTCCAATAGTGGATCACCCTCTCATGAATATATTATCCAATTTTACTACACATTTTTATTATATATTGTAATTAATTAATTAATCTATAAGTAAATTAAAAAAATTCAAATGTTGATAAAAAAATAGTCCATACTTGAACACATGAGAGTTTATAAATGTTATAGTAAAAATTAATAAATGAATTCATTAAGTAAAATAACTTTTTGTTTCAAATATATCATAGCTATCTATTATATGTGTGCTACTTAAAAAATAATATGCTCACTTAAATAAATATTAATATCTTGGTGTACAAATCCTATTCTTATGTGCACAACTATTAAGATGACAATATATATGCATAGAGTAAATCATATTAATATGTCTTATCACAAATATCAAAGGGGAATATTAATAAATGCCTTATATTTTTGTATGAAATGTGTGAGATTGTCAAAAGCTTTGTGTTCAATAAAGTATCATCTTAAAATAGAAGAACTTCCATGATAAGAATGTTTAGCCCTCTAAGTAAGCGATTTGGGGCCATGTCAAGTGCCTTGAATAGGTCTTTGCATGGATTTGGTTGTTTCTCCCCTATTCTACTTTTCTCCCCCTATTTCCAACTTTTTTCTGACAACTTTCTCTGAGAAATTGAAGACTTTGACTTTCTTGGTCAATGATGACCTGATGGGTCAAGGTCAACCTCAACTCTGACCTAGGTCAAGGATGACCTTGACTCTAACCTAGGGTAGATTCGACCTCGACCTTGACCCCAAGTCCAAATTTTAAGTTCCAGAGGTTTCAAGATATTGGGCTTTGAAAAGTTTCATTTTCCCACTTCTAGGTCAGTCATTTCGGGTTTCGAAATGGTAAACTCTTAAATTGCATTTAATCTAGGTCCATTTATAGTGTATAAGGTTAATTGGGATTTAATTCTCCAATGTCGGCCTCTCTATAAGTTTGTGCCCTAGATCACTATATAAGGAAGCCTTCTTCTCTCATTTTGAGATCTATCTATTATCTACTTTTCATGAGGAGATGATCTAGAGATAACTTTCTATGATCGAGCATCCGCATTTGAGAATTCAAGTATCCAAGCATTCAAGCATTCAAGATCCAATTCATTAAGGAGATCCATTGCTAGCCATTGAAGGATTCAATCTCTATGGAGCCCTCTTGTTGAAGATTTCTCCATTCACATTCATTCAACCCTCTTCCTATGCTAAGATCCATTCAAGATTGGTGTTGAAGATCTAATGCCATTGATTTGAGACATCCTACATTCATTTATACATTCATTTGGAGCATCCATACTTGTGGATTCAAGGATTCGAATCCTCCACAAGGATTTCAACATAAGCAGGGTGAATGGTTCCATTTACTTTGTTTATACATATTGCAATTTCAATTATATTTCAAGGTTGATTCCAAACTAGGGTTTGACCAAGGCAAACCCCCCATCCAAACAAAAAACCATTTTTCTTGTAGGTACAAGACAATGAATTGAAGTTTAGATCTAGATACCCTTTTAGACAAACCTATGATATTCATGAAGATAATTTACGTCGGAATAGTGCAAGTCAAGGCCAGAAATAAAGGGGTAAGATTGTGCCCCGCTATCTGGGTCAAGGTCGACCTACCCTCAAAAACATAATTTTTTTTTGGGTTTTCTCTATCTCGGCATTTCCAGTCCGGAGTAGCTTGCAAAATCTCTTAAAACTGTACACAAACATCAAAAATAAGTATTTTCTTGATTTTCCCTACTTTGAAATTAGTATTTTCCTTCTATTCATTTCAAGATTTCAAGTACATACTTTCTATAATAGATTATAGGATTTCCTCCTTTCTTCATATTCTCCATTGTTTGATTCATTTGTGCATTGATCACTTCTTTGTGATCAATCAATATGGATCTTTCATTTTGGGAATTTGGGTTAAGGATAGGTCCCATATTCCCCCCTCTTACATCATATATCATACCCCAAACTTCCATTCATTTTCTATCATATTCAAATAGTGGTCCCTTTATATTGGATATATGTTACAATTTATATAATAATGTCCCTGGCAAATTTGGATAATATTGTAGATTATATTTGGTCGGGGGCTCATTATTGTTATAGTGAAGTAGAGGGAGCTTCGGGAGGGGTGGCCACCTTTTGGAACTCTATTGTAAGGAAATGCAGGATTATTCATAGTTCTAAGTACTACCTTATTATTGAGCATAAGAAGGATGAGGAGATCTAGAATGTCATTAATGTGTATGCCCCAAACTCGAGACAAGGAAGATGTCAGCTCTGGGAGGAACTGACCAACTTTTTATCACATTCTAGGAACTCCTTTTGTATAGGAGGCTTCAACTCTCCATTGTACCCCTCAGAGAAGGTTGGAGGAGTGATTGATTTTACTGATAGTATGAAGGATTTGGCTGATTTTATAAATACAAATGACTTCATGGATTTGAAGTTGAGAGGTGTCAAGATAACTTGGTCGAATAATAGGAAGGGGGAAGACCTCATTCAAGTCAAACTTGATAGAATCCTTGTTCTGTCTGGTTGGATTGGGCTAACTTCTTCCACCCTAATGGGACTTCTTAGGATGGTCTCAGATCATGCCCCTATCCTTTCCAATTGGAGAGAGGAGTTGTTGGGGGGCCCAAGGCCTTTTAGATATTAAACAATGTGCTAGTCCCCCCTAGATTTTAGAAAATGCATTGAGGATTGGTGGAATATAAATATTGAGGGTATTGCAATGTTTAGGATCTTAATAAAGTTGGATAATGTAAGAAGGAATTTTAAGCCTTGGAACAAGAGATACTTTGGTGATATTCTTAAGATCAAGAAGGAGATGCAAGGTAAGTTGGAGAATCTGCAAAAGGTGACAGGGGATGGTTTGGCCTCAGATGATATGATTATTCAAGAGGAAAATTGTAGGAGGGTGTGGAAAGACACTATGAACAGGGAGGAAATGTTTTGAAAACAAAGATTGATAATCCAATGGTTGAAGTTGGGGGATAGGAACACAAACTTCTTTCATAGGTCTGCCTCTAATCACACAAGGAGAAATATGACTAACTCTATGATGGATGACCATAACAATAAATTGACTAAGATGGAGGAGATTGGTAACTAGATGAGTAGTTACTTCCAAAATGCTTACAAGGAGGAGCATAGGGTTTATAATAGGGAGGACCAAAAGTGGCTGATTGACACCATTCCTAATGTGTTATTAGCAAAGGAGAATGTTGATCTTTCTCATCAGGTCACAAAGGAAGAAGTGCGTAGGGCTGTTTTCTTCATAAAGGCTTATAAATCTCTAGGTCCTAATGGCTTCCGCCTGATATTCTTCCAAAACTTTTGGGATGTAATAAAAGTTGATATGGTTAGAGTTGCGAGCAATTTCTTTAGGACTGGGAAGATGCTCAAAAGAATTAATAAAACATTTATCATTCTGGTCCCGAAAATTAAGGACCCGATGGCTCTCACTAACTTCAGACCTATTAGCTTATGCAATACAATCTATAAGACCTTTTCTAAGATCTTGGTGAACCACCTAAAGCCACTGCTTTACAAATTCATTGGTAAGTCTCAGAATCGGTTTGTCCCGAGTCGCCAAATCTTGGATATTGCTATTACTACCCATGAGGTGCTTCACTCGATGGATAAGAGTGGTAATTCAGGTATGGCTTTGAAGCTAGATATTTTGATAACATATTACAGGATCAACCAGTCCTTCTTGTATGAAGTCATTGAGAAGATAGGCTTCAGCTAGAAAGTTATTAAAATCATCATGACTATGATTGAGACTGTGAACTACTCGGTGCTTGTGAATGGTTTGCCTCGAGGAAACTTTAATGTGGAAAGAGGCCTCAAGTAGGGGGGCCCTATTTCTTCCTATCTATTTATCATGGTTGCTGAAGTGTTGGGAAGAGCATTCTTGAAGATGATGAAAAGGGGAGAGATTAAAGGTATTAGCCCAACCACCTCCCTCCTAGTGGAGGTTATACAACAATTTGTGGATGGTACTTTCCTAAGTGGATATTCTTTAGTTACTAAAGCTAGAGCTTGGAAACATGTATTGGAGATCTATGTTGTGAATGTTGGCCAAAAGATTAATCTAGATAAAAGCAAGGTAATATTCTTCAATATGGAGCCTGATATTCAAAGGAGGGTACTTAATATTTTGGGTTGTAATACGACCTTCCTACTTGATACTTTTTTGGGGCTCCCATTGATTTTTAATGAGGTAAGTAATCAATTTTGGAATACTATTCTTGAAAAGATGCTAAAAAAGATAATTGGATGGAAGGGTATAATCTTGAGTATTGTGGGGAAGTTCTAACTTCTGACATTCTCCCTACAATATATACCTGTTTATATTCCCTTCCTTGTTCAATATCACTAATGTTATGACTGAGAAATTGGAGAGAATCCAAAGAAACTTCCTGTGGTTGGGGGGCGGAAGGAAAAGAACCGTTTGAGCTTGGTGAATTGGGATACTGTGTGTAAACCTAAGAGTAAAGGTGGTTTAGGAATCAGAAAGATTGCTAACTTGAATAATGCTCTCCTTACTAAAGTAGGATGCAAATTGGCAAAGGACGAGGATGGTTGGTACAAAATTCTCAAAGCTAAGTATCTGGGGAATATGAGTTACATCTATGGTCTCTAGAAGAATGATTTGCCTGTGGGGTCCAGGATTTGGGTTAATATCATCAGAAATAGAAGTTTGCTTAAAGAAGGTGTGAGATGGCTGGTGGGTGAGGGTAGTCAAGTGAGACTCTGGGAGGATACTTGGTTGGTTGGTAAACTGTTGGTCCATTCAAAGTTTGGTTTGCTAAGGGACTATCTCCAGTAAATGATGGGAAATAAGGTGATTGAATATATTGGGGTTGGCAGGCCTCTAGGTTATCCAAATAGGGAGAGTCTGGTGGAGGAGCTAGAGGAGCTTCTTAAAAGATACAAAATACTAGGGGTGGTTCAGGAGGACACTTTCGTTTGGAAGCCAACTTCCTCAGGGGAATTATATGTTAGTTCAGCTTATAGGATGATACTTGAGAAGGGTATGGAGCCTAACTATTGGCAAAAGATCTAGCTTAGTCATTTGATTCTAAAAGTCAACATCTTTTGGTGGGTCACTATGTATGGGAAGATTCTATCAATTGACAACCTTAGAAAAAGGGGCTTCAAAATACCTAATAGATGTTATCTCTATGAAGAGGAGGAAGAAAGTATTCCCTACCTCTTCCTGGATTGTAGCTTTTCAAAAAATATTTCGGAAAGGTTACTTTAGGAGTTGGAGGTGGAGTGGGTTTTCAACATGGGGTAATGAACAATTTGCTGAGAATTGGCAAAGCCTATTCAACCACTCCCTTCTCTTCCAAATGTGGAACGTGATCCCCCCCCATGTCTACTGGGGCATTTGGAAGGAGAGAAATAATAGAGTCTTCAAAAATGAAAAAAGAAGTGTAGAGATTATATTTGGATTGATTTTCAAGATGATAGTGGATAAGATGCAAACTTGCAAGTGGTAGAGGTCGTCATCTCTCCCTACATTGGGTGAAAAGAGGATCACCAGGAAATGGAAGCTTGACGAAGGATTCATATAGGTTGATATTTCAAAGCAATTAGCAAGAGCAAGGACGAGATGGTTCCCTCCAAAGGTTAGTTGGGTTAAACTAAACTTTGATGGATCTACAAGAAGGGATAGGTCAGCTGGAGGGGGTATGGTAAGGGACAACAATGGTAGAATGTTATTGGCTTATGTGGGTAATTTAGGAAGGCTTCTAACAATGTTGTAGAGGCTATGGCTCTCCTTTGGGGCTTGAAGCTGACAATTAGAGTGGGATGTGAGAATGTGATGATTGAAGGAGACATGAAGGTTATCATAGATACAATGAAGGGCAATATGAAAGTGGGTTAGGCGATCATAAGGGTGATTGAAGAAGCATAGCATTTATTAACGATCCTAAAGCATTATAATCTGCAACATATTTATTGGGAGTGGAATGCAGTGGAAGACACGATGGTGGTGATGAGAATGCATGGTTTATGTTGTTGGAGAGAGATAGGGGCATTACCAAATTTGGTAATACCTTTGATGAATAAAGACAACAACCCATGATTGGGTCTACGTGGAATGGTTTTATTGATTATGGTGACAACTAACTACTAAATAGACTAATGGGGTTGGGTCACCATAGATAGATGATGAGAACTTATGAAAAGGGTACACCCAATTATAAAGACACAAGGTTCAAGAGGGAAAGAAAATCAAAGTATGATTTGGGTGTATTTTTTATTAGTTCCCTTATTATGAGTTTGTACTGGATGCTGAGTAAGAATTCGAATTTCAAATAACATCAATTTTTTGTTGATGATGAGATAGAGTGGAAAAGGGGCAGTGGTAGCTGGCACATGGTAACTAGATTGAGAAAAGACACAGGTATTCATGACATTAAAAGCATTTATGAGTTTTATTTTGTGCAACTTTTTTTTTTTTGCATAAGTGTGTCTGTAATTTCAGAATTCATCCCTGGCCTAGAATTCTGAATAGTGTGAGTAGTGTTGTGAAGAATAACTAAAATGGGGGCGACCTGCTACGTATTGACCTATTGATGATTGAGGATAGTGCTCAAAAACTCCTTACCTGGTACATATAAAAGGAGGGGGGTCTAGTCCCATTCATGGAAGCGATGAATGGTTATGATGAGAGTTGTTCAGTTCAATTTGTGAATTCTTGGGAGGACAAAAGGGTGACAGTGAATGACATCACATTGTAGGTGTTTGAGGAAGTTATTGCATTGGCAACAGACCTTACGCTTAAGGGTGGAAAATGACAGAAAGTGATGAGAGTTGCAGATGAGGCTAGTCTAAGCCACTTCTTTTAGGAGGGTGAGGAACCCATTTGCCACCATGGTGGGTTTCTAAGGGAAAAGCTTCCAGAGCCCTATAACAAGGTGTGTCTGGTGTTGATGAAGTATCTAACTCTTGAAGGGAGGTATGGAATATGCTATTATTATCATTTTCCCCTCTTAAATCATTTTAGGCATCGTAATAGCCTTTCCATTCCTTTCTTTCTATTGCATGAGTTGGTTGATATTATTACAAATGTGAAGGAAAAAATGAAAAAAGGTGCTAATTACACTATCCTTCACCAGGGTTTAATGTTCAGCTTATACCATTTCATTTGGCCCTGTTACCCTCTAGAATTGTGGAGGTTGATATCCCTGCTATCCATAACCCTCGTCCCCATCAAGTCCCTTTGAGAATTACTGGACCTAGGACCCCCCACCCCCAACCCTAGCCTAGCCGGTCCCTTAAGGAGAGAAAGAAGACCCCACTTGGTAAAATGGCAAATTTGGAGAAAGGGAAAGAGAAGGAACTGGTGGATTTGGAAGATGAAGTCAAAAAGGGTAGGAGGTTTGGAAGACTATAAAAAATGAATGCTAAATGGAAAATGAGAACAACTGCCTCGCAGGAGGAGGATGAATTAGATTCTGATGAAATGCCCCCCACCACAGCCGCCCCCCCATGTAATGGATGAAACAAAAGACATCAAATTACATAGGGGGAAAGGAGGATGGTAGGGATATGGAGGTGGAGGTTTCAAATTCTTTTGCGTTAGGCTCGAGAGGGGAGGAAAAGGAGGGTAAGGAGGTGACTTACATCTCTGAGTCTCTCAAGATGAATACGGTGGACCTCACACAGGATCAATTCCTAGAGACAGTGGAAAAGGCCCCCTCTCCTACGACAGTGTCATCCCTAACTTGGTTGATTCCTATAGGAAAAATTATTTTTGACTCACTGATTTTGCAAGTTGACAACGTGGGTAGGGAGGAGGACATGTTGGGAGGCAAACTGGAGGAAACTATGGAGACCCTAAATTTGAAGGTAAAGGAACTGAGGGACAAAGTGTAGGTCTTGGAGGATAGATTCGATCTATTGTCAAAGTTCACTATCAAGGAAACTCATGCAGTGACTGCTACCCTGCATTTTCTGAAGGACACTTAGGAGGAGGACCTAAAATAGGAGGATGCCAAGTTTTTGTTTAGGTTCTTGGCTGAAGACCGGGCGAGCATCATCCTCAAATATAAAGCTGAGGGAAAGACTAGTGAGTGCCTTGCTACTTTATGGTTTTGTGTTTCTAGTTTTTCTCGTATTTGGACTTGGTCAAGTTTAAGGCTATGTTGCCTTTGTTTAAAAACTCTTTACTTTTTAGCAATTTGGTTACAGGTTATCTTAGTAGGATGCCTATTAGTTTCTTTACTTATTCATATGTTGTTTTTGGTGTGTTAAGCTATGTTAGGGGGCGATCCTTTCTGTGGATGGTAATATGCTGGTAGTTTGTTTGTTTGTTTTGTAAGGGCCAACCTCCTTGTTTTGGCTGCTTCATATTTCAAAAATAATAAATAATTTTTTATGTTGAAGTCTTTTTAGATTAAGCTTTGGTTGAATGTTTAAAAAGTCATTTTTTGGACACATTTCACTAGGTGCGCTATATTAATAAGTTGTGTGATGAGTCACCTTTCAAACTTTAGTTATAGGTAGTCAAATATCCATTTTACATTTCTAAGAAAAGGAGGATCTTAGATATGACTACATATTGACTAAGTTAGTCAGCAAGCTACTAGTCCCTCTCACTATTTTAGATAGATACAAATATATAAAACTCATATAAAATCCTCCATAAAAGATAACTACGTATGGGAGATCTAGCATATTTGCTCTCCTTCATTTTATACCCATTCAACGGTTTGGGAAAATTGTTGCAAATGGACTTTGCCTAGGTAGTTTAATTAGTTCAAGGAAATTTAGCTAGTTGAAATTGTGAGCTTGGATTTTGGTTTCAATTTTGAAAAAGCTTTAAAACCTGTGAATGGTAACATTTCCATCGGGGTTGTCATTACAGTTCTAATTACTCCAATTTTAGATAGCTAAATAAATTCATATAAAACCCTCCATCGAATATCATCTCCTGGCTAAGTTGCTTCCACACCATGTAATTGTGAAGTTCACTGAAAGTGCAAACTGAGAAAGAATAGAACATCAAGAAAGAGGGAAAACACAAAGACACAATTTTATCACAGTTCACCACAAATTGTGGCTACGTCCACACTGAGGGAAGATCTCTTATTAATGTTAAAGATTGAACTTTACATCACAGCAATAGCTTCAGCTATTCAAATACAATATGAAATAATGAACCTCCAATACATATATATAGAGTCTCAAGAGAAATGAAGAGACAAACAATTGGAGGGAAACAATAATAAATGAAAGACTATTGGGCTTCATATGTACACCCAACAAACCCCCACTTGAAGTCCAATTGCTGTAATGTATGAGTCTCCCCTAAATCCCCTACTATTATTTCTTTATAATGCCGAGAGAAGCTTGGCAGAACTCGAACTTCTCTCGTGGAACAACCTTTGTGAATGCATCAACTGGATTCTCCTTGGTGTTAATCTTCAAGACCTGAAGTTTGCCCTCCTCAAGTTTACTTCAAATGAAATGATAACGTACCTCAATATGCTTAGTCCTACTATGAAACACTGCATTTTTGGCTAAGTCAATGACACTTTTACTATCACAATACAAGGTTGATCTGTGTTGAGAACAATCAAAATCATCAAATAGATGTTGTAACCAAATCAACTCTTTTTCTTCTTCAATTAGAGCTATGTATTCAGCCTCAGTAGTAGAAAGTGAGACCACTTGTTGCAACTTCGATACCCAACTAATCACTGCTCTAGCAAAGGTAAATATATAACCAGTAGTAGATCTTCTATTATCTAAATTTTCAGCCATATCTGAATTAGTATAATCTCTGAGTGAAGTGTCTTTACCACCAAAACACAATACAAAATCAGGAGTGCCCTTAAGATATCTTAAGATCCACTTAACCACATCCCAATGTTGTTTACCCAGATTACTCATAAATCTACTAACAACCCCCACTGCTTGGGCGATATCTAGACAAGTGCAAACCATTGCATACATAAGACTACCCATTGCTAAAGAATATGAGATGTTCTTCATGTAGTTTTGTTTTTCTTATGTCTTGGGACACATAGCTAAAGATAATCTAAAATGATCAACAAGAGGAGTGCTGATTAGTTTGGCATCTGCCATGCCAAATCTTTCTAATACCTTGAGAACATAGTGTTCTTGAGAAAGCTTTATTTCCCTCTTGTGTCTATCAAGGATAATGTCCATGCCAAGTATCTGTTTCGCTGCCCCTAAGTCCTTCATGGAAAACCTTTTTGACATCTTTTCTTTCAATTCTGAAATGAACTTCATAAATGAGCCGGCAACAAGCATGCCATCAACATAGAGCAATAAAAGAATAAAGGAACCATAAGCTAACTTCTTGTAGTAGACACATAGATCTGATTCACACTGAATGAAGTTATTTTTAGTCATGAATTGATCAAACTTGAGGTACCACTGCCTTGGAGCTTGATTGAGACCATACAAGCTCTTACTCAATCTGCAATATAAGTTTTCTTTACCATGTTTAATGAATCCCTCCGACTGCATCATGTAAATTTTTTCGTTCAGATCACCATGGAGAAATTTCGTTTTGACATCCAACTATTCAAGTTCAAGATCATGAGCAACAACTAAACCAAGAATAGCCCGAATTGTAGTCATCTTGACCATGGGTGACAAGATTTCATTGGAATCTATGCCCTTTTGCTGATCGAAACCTTTAACAACTAGTCTAGCTTTGTAACGATTCTAATTTTTTGCCTTCATCTTCCAGCCGATAAATCCATCGATTTTTTAGTGCTTTATGATTTGGTGGCAAAGGAACCAAATCCCAAGTTTTATTTTGCAACAGAGAATCCATCTCTTCCTGCATCAATGCCTCTCATTTGTGGGAATTTGATGCTTTGCATGCTTCTTTGAAGCTTGTTGGTTCAACTTGGTCTGAAAGAAAACATTCTTGCTCTGCTTCTTCCGAGTACAATAGTTCATAGTCGGAGAATCGGGCAGGAAACTTTCTCTATCTTGTTAATTTCCTCCATCCTTGAGTATTTTCATTATGATTAGAATGTCCCTTTTCTTTATCCTAAGAGTTTGGTGTGTGGAGTTCAAAGTCACTGCCCTTTGAAGAGGTTTGATTACAGTGATTAATATTTGTTTGCACAATTCCCATATTTGAATTTATTGCTGTGTGACTTTGCTCATTTGTAGATTGAGCCCTTTCTACATGGTGACTTGTTTGATGCTCAAGATTGGACTGTGCTAACTACCCTATCTTGGTAAGCTCAATGTTGTGAATAAGAGCACGAGACCAGGAGCAAGAGAAAGGCAGGGGATGCTCCTGTATGAAAATTGTATTAGTGTCATGTGGATGAACGACAGGTTGAATAAACCTCTTTGCTGTTGTGGTTGCCGACCCTTGTTCGTGGGTGAGCTACTGACCTGTGGGTGGACTTGGACCAATGTGAGAAGGAGATTGGGAGTCATCCAACTCACCTACGGATTTGACAACATCACCCGATTCATGTCGTGTGAGTTCAATCGCGAGCAGGTGCAATTCAAAATATTTTGCGGCATGTTGTCTGTCAATGGTGTGATTTGCTCCTATGTGGCCTTTCTGATGGGTGTTGTGATGAGTCTCAGTCGGAGTGGTAACCTCAATGTGTTGTGGATGGAAGATGGGCTCCTCATGCAGTGGTCTAACTGTTGAAGGAGATGAGAATGCTTTAACCCCATAGACAATGTCATGAGCATTGAAAGAGACATTAGCAGGCAAAATAGAGGACTGAGATTTGGACTTAGGGGAGAGGCCATAGTACTTGAGCGCGTTCCAATAGTTGTGATAGTAGTTGTCCAACATTTTTGACAAGATTGTACCAATGGATGTGACTTTAAAGTTGTTTTTGTTAATGATGATTACCCATAAGTGAATGAAAAGTCTCTTTTCCCAAAAAAACAACCAATAGTGTGATGCCACATCAGCGGCACAAGTATGGGGGTCTCCAATGCACTATGATTGATCTCATTTTTTTTTTGGGTTGTTTTGGACACTTTGACAAAAAACATGTTGATGTGGCATCATATTTAATGATGTGGCTCCGAAACCTTAGTTATAAGTAGGGGACTTGCCAAGTAAGCTACTATCAAAAAATGAGAGTGATTTGAAATTTCTACATAAGATTTTGACAAACGCGAAATTAGGGTGCACAACTACTGGGTCCTCTCCCCTAGCACGTGTATTAATGGACAGAGTCCCAACGTGCTGGCAGCGTCTGTAGGTAGAGGAAGTATTATGCTGATTGTCGTGAGGGTGTGTGTGAGTGTCTGCTATTCTCCGTGTAGACTTTGTAGTGTCACCCTCCATATAACCATGCTCTGTTTCAATTAATTCTGTATGTTGAAACAGACTACTGCAATCTCTATTTTGATTTGGATTTGAAGATAGATGTTATCACTTGACTGTGATAATCGGAAGTTTGTCCACCATGTTCACCATCTTGATTCCACATACTTGTAGAAGACGAGGAAGGAGGGGCAGGAGCTAAAACTGAAGTAGGAGATAGAATACTTGAAGAAAATGTGAACCTTGAAGCGGCTAGGGTTTTAAATTACAGTTGCAGATGACACAGCAAATTTAATTCTGTATTTTCCGATCGCAGGTATCTGTACAAAAGTCCTTTAAGCGCGCAATGGAAGAAGAACAACTAACCGCGTCGCGCACCAGAGTGGGGTGGATAGGAGCGGGCGTAATGGGCTCAGCCATGTGCGCTCGGGTACAGGCCGCTGGCTACAAAATCACCCTTTACGCTCGCACGCCCTCCAAAATATCAGCCCTCTGCAATAATGGCGCCGCCTCCGGGGAAACCCCCAGGGCCGTGGGAGAACGCAGCGACGTTGTATTCACCATTGTAAGCAACCCTTCCGATGTCCGTCAGGTTATATTGGGAACCAACGGGGTCCTTTCAGGCCTCGCCCCTGGCGGCATCATCGTCGATATGACCAGCAGCGAGCCCTCTTTAGCCAGGGAGATTTTTGAACAGGCAGCCGCTAAAGGCTGCGAATCTGTCGATGCGCCTGTCAGCGGAGGCGACGTAGGAGCTCTGAATGGAACCCTAGCGATCCTAGCGGGCGGTCGCCATGAAACCGTGGTCAAGCTGGATCCCCTGTTTAGATGCATGGGTTCTGCTACTTATTTGGGCCCTGCGGGCTCCGGGCAGATATGTAAGCTCGGGAACCAGATCACGGTGGCCGCAAATGTGTGTGGTTTGAGTGAAGGGCTGGTTTTTGCGCGCAAGGCGGGTTTGGATGTGAGAAAGTATTTATCGGCGATCGGCGGGGGTGCGGCGGGATCGAAGGTTATGGAGTTGCTTGGCGAAAGGATGATTGAGCGGGATTTCATGGCGGGCGGTCCTGTGAAGTATATGGCGAAAGATTTGGGCATGGCGTTGGATGAGGGCGAGAAGAGGGAGGTTTCTTTGCCCGGGCGTGCCCTGCTGGAGCAGCTTTATGTTTCTCTTAAGGCCTATGGAGGTGGAGATCTGGGGCCTCAGTCTTTTATTACTGCTTTTGAGCGCCTCAGTAACGTCTCTTCCACACCGCCTGGAAACAAATAGGTAACTCTCTTGCCCTAGATTGCCCTCGATTTTGCAATCAGATTGGTGGTATTTGCTGTAATTATGCACTTCATGCTTGGAAAAATCAATTATCTTATGTTTCAAGTAGCGATTGTTAAAGCGACCTTTGCATTTGATGCATATGAGGAATCTGGTATGTATATATATGATTAATGCATTTGGAGGATTGCGAAGGTGGAGCTATGTATATTGTGGGCAATTCAGAACATGAGAGCCTGCTGAAGGATTTGATCTTTACTTTGTAGGCACATGTAATTTGAGTGAAGTAGCCGCTTCAGAAGTTTGTTCTGTTGCAGGCCATCGCCACCAGTACCATGTTATGAATTATGGTGAATATTATGTGCAGGGGAGGCATTTTCTTATGTTATATACATTTAGATTTGATTTGTTTCAATGGCCGGTTCTGCACTTGATTGTCTCCTGCCTCTGATTGCTTCAATGTCAGTAATCTGTCAAACTCTATCTGCATTGTTAAGTTTGCTGAATGCTCATATTACCGTCACACTCAATGATGTCACTAACATATCGTTCCTGTTTATGTCCATTAAAGCTGCTCTCACACTCAGCAATTTCAAACTCCCTTGCCCGCAGTTAATGCAAAGCAGCTCTCCCTGCATAGAAGGAGATTGTGCATTAGAGGTAACTTCATTCATGGCTTTTCAGGCTCCGACTATGCGTCTTCAAAACCCTCTCTGTTTCATTTTGTCACAGTTGTTTCAACGCGCGCTTGAAACTCTGTGTCACTGCATTTTCTTTGCAATGGCCTAATGTAGTATATAAACTTGAGTTGGCCTAGTGGTGGAGAACTTGTACTCTTGAAAGAGAGGTCACAAGTTCGTTTGTAGGTCTCAGTTCTCATTCTACAATTATATTCAAGAACTTTTAGCATCCAACCCTTGCTGTATGTCTGGAGCTTCTCGGAAGTTGTTTCAATAAAACTTATGGCTTTCTCTCTTAATGCATGTTTCTTGGTTTACTGTACATTCTCTAGTTGTTCAATTGAAACAGAAATTTGTTGGTGCATCGAGATATAAACTCATAATTATTCATTATTCAGTAAAGACGGGTGCTATTTTAAGTTTGAATGCCTAATTTGTATGTGCCCAACCCTAACTATTAACAAAGAAATTCAATAGTTTGAGCACCCGATTCTAACTACTGAAAAAGGAAGCCAAATGTACCTTTTCATCCCACAAAATAGGAAGTGATTTATCCCATTTCTTGCAGAGCTCAAATATCTTGCTCCTCTCAAGATAAAAGCAAGGTTGTCAAAGCATAGATTGATTTTACCTTAATAAGTAAGGTTGAGTGCTAAATATAGATTGATTTTAGTTTAATAATTAAGGTTGAGTGCTAAATTTATATTAGTCTTCAATTCTAATTACTAACAGAAAAAAATTCAATAGAGTAAACATGTGATCCTAATAATTACTAGCAATTGCATCTTAGGGTGCAATGGGTACACTGAAGAATATGTGTATGACTAATAAAGTGAGCAAGCAAACTATTTAGTCAATGATAAGAAAAAGACTCGAAGTGATAACTACAAAATAACCATGGATTTACTTAATCTTGACTCTCATTCAAGTCCTAACTTTGACCATAATAAACTAAACTCTAAACATAACCCTAATTCCTAAACATGGGAGAATAACTATGGATTTACTTAATCTTAACTCTCATTCAAACCCTAACTTCAACCACAATAGACTAAACTATAAACATAACCCTAATTCCTAATCATGGGAGAAACCTAACTATTAAATCGTAATCATAACTCTAATAAAAATGATAACTTAAATCATAAAACTAACCATACTCCTAAATCCTAACCTTGACTGTTACCCTACTCCTAAGCATAATGATAATAGTAACTATGATAAATAAGTAGGAGATATTTTTCCACAAGTCAAATTTTGATATATTGTTATGTAGATTTTTTTTAAATCAACATTTTGACTCATGTTTCATGACTAGTGATTCATACAAATCCATCTATTCATAATAAATGAAACCCAAATTTAATATAATAAATAGTTATAAATAAATGATTTTTAATAACTTATAATTATAATTGATATATCATTGTGTAGTTTTACAATAAAGAAACACTTAAATTTAATATAATAAATAATTTTAAATAAATGATTTTTAATAACTTGTAATTATAAGTTAATGAATAAATAATTATTAATTGAAGAATTGACTCTTTCTTAAATTAACTAAATAGGTTCCACTAAACTATAATCTAATTTAAAATGATAGAATGGTAATTACAACTCAATCTACATAAATTTAGAAGAAATAAATAAAATATATATATGCAAACAAAACTTAATTAAACTAATCTATTAAAATAAATATTTCATCAAACATTAATTGCCTTCGTTGGAGGTGAATGTTTTTGCCTCGTCATGGGAGGGATGAAAAACAACGTGAATTACTTATTTATTTATATATTTTACTAACAATGCTTTATAAAGAAGTAAATAACTATTCCAAGCAAACCATTGGCCTCGTCAAAAGTGGAAATTAGAATTACTCATAAAATTTAATTTACTATATTTGTTTAACGTTTGAATGAGTATAAATATCATTGTGAAAAGCAAATCTCTGGATCGGGTCATCGACCATGGGCTTGCGAATAGTGTAAATGGTGACGTCACATGTCTATTCAACATTTTTTTAATCATGAGCACAAATTATGTCATGCCAAATAATAAACGGTATAGATCTGCTCATTGTCTTGCATAGCTTATTGGACAATTTTAAGCACTGATTGGAAAATGAAGTTTTGCAACTTCAGAAAGGGAAAGTCTTTGGCATAATAAAGGAATTAATTAATTTAAACTTTGTTTCAATGAGTCACAACATGTTCTTTGCAGTGGCCTAATGGAGTATATAAATGCTTGGGTTTTTTTGTATGAGAAATTGTTTTGAAATAAGGATCTTCATTGTCCTAAGTCAATTTATATTAGTCTCCAACCCTAACTACTAACAAAGAAATTCAATAGGTTAAACATTTTATGCTAATAATTATGAAAGGAATTAAATAATTTAATTTTCTTTTAGGATAAAAGGAAATTTATTTTCAATTCTAACAAATCTTTAATAAATATTTTGAAGCATTCTTTTTCAAACATACTTTGAACAATGTCAAGCTATTACATTGCAGTAAAAAAGATCCAAAAACTCCAAGCCTTTACAATGCTTCATACATTGAGAGAAAGTGCAATTCTATCTTGTTTCCATTTTGATAATTTTGTTAGTTACTCATGTTTAATATATTTGTTGGAGGTTTTGCTAAAATTGTGGCTTGGATTACTTCTTGGTTTTTACTCAAATTAGACCTACAAAGATTTCCTCAATTTGTACTTGGATATGTCAATCTAGAGTTGTAGAAGAATTAAAGTTATTATAGCAATTTGCCCAAGGGGCAAATATAGTACGTTAAATGAGATGGAGTTGAGCTATTTAGACTTAAATTTATTATCCTTCCTAAGACACTTCTTAAATTGCATTTAATGAATAGAGAAGAATTAAAGTTATTATAGCATTTTGCCCAAGGGGCAAATATAGTACTTTAAATGAGATGGAGTGCAACTATTTAGACTTAAATTTATTATCCTCCCTAAGACACTTCTTAAATTGCATTTAATGAATAGACCACTTATTGATCAATTGCATAGAAAATCTATAATCTTTAGGATTAATGTTTCAACTAATTACCCTTGCAAAAATAAAGATCATTCATAAACTAAGTAGATAAATCAAATGACTTATGAATAGAAGATCGACTCATAAGCCAAAGAATTAAAATCAACTTGTAAACCATAGAATTCAATATCAAAGACATTAAATTATTATTTACAAAATGAACTTGATATGATCACAAAGTATTAAAGGAATCTATACATTTACCACACCACACAAATAAAGGTCACTTGGTAATTTTAGGGTAGAAGGTGTCACACTAAAGTTGGGTTTGAAGTAGCTAATTCCTCCTTTAATTGGACACTTTAATCCTTAAAGCCTAGATTTCCTCTTTTTGTTTCAATAAGAACTCCTTTCAATTCCACTATAATAGGTTGTGGTCAAAGTAAGTGTTTTGGCCACTATTCCAAAAAACCTTCCTAACCAATGTTTTATCAGAAATATCCTCATCATCCACCCGTGTATCACTCAGTTAACATTCTCTAACTATTTTGCAAAAATATCTTCCTAGCCTTTTGCCTCATCATGAATATCCTGATTAACATTCTCTAGACTTTATGCTTGCTCTTTTATCAACACCATTTGGTGTTTCGTTTGAGGCTATTTTCTTGGTTGTAAGCTCGCAGTCCCATAGACCCATATTGTGGTCTCTTGTTGAACATTAATATTATCTTATCTTATCTATAATCATTTGTACTTGACCCATTGTGGGTGAGAAGAGTTATGCTCAATTCTAACACATTCTTTAATAATATCTTCCCCTACATTCTCATCAATTATATTTTCATTACTAGTGGCAACAATTACTCTTCCTTGGTCAAATTCAATATTTTCTATATGGACTAAATTAAAGCTAGGGAGCTTACACTGTTGAAGTTTATTGGAGTGTTTTCTAAATGACAAAATATATGGATCAAAGTGGAGGTTAGAAGGCTCACTGAGAGGTTGGAGGATAATTTCATATGTCAATGAGCTTCTGGCTTGGAGAATTGACACATTTCTCAAGAGGCAATTTTGGTAATGAGTAGTTACATTTTCCTAGATTTGGTAGCTATAGCTTGTTCACTTTTGGTCTTCAAATTTTAGCTTTAATACAAAGTAAATCGATTGTATGAATATAGTTTTTAGTGCATGGAATTCTCATCTCTCATCAAATTAGGGTTGATTAATCATCGATGATTATACAAGTTAATAAGGGTTTCAAGTACTATTAGTGTTGAACAAAATAAGGTCAACATAACTAGACATGATGAAAAATTTGTTTATAAAATATTAATAATCATTAATGAACTTATGATATTGCTATTAGGATTCAACTATGTAGTTTTTAAAGTCAAACTCATTGACCCATATTTCATGAACAGTGGTTCACAGAACCCATCTCTCATGAGATTGAATGGAACACAACACACATTGGATTTGGGTGATGTTCATAGAGATGAAGCACTAGGATTTCTTGAGAGTCCCAATACTACTCCAACTTGAGCACGTTTAACTACAGAGTTTCCTCCATGGTTAAACCCACTCTCCTATACTTAACTACAAAGTTTCCCAAGTAGAGTGGGTTTAACCATGGAGGAAATTTCATAGTTAAGTGCGCTCAAGATGGAGTTGTACTAGGATGGATGACCTCAAGGTAAGTCTTCGTGCTTCACCTCTATGAGCATCACCTAGATCTAGTGTATGTTAAGAGTTCCATTCATTCTCATGAGAGATGAGTTTTGTGAACCACTCATGAAATATGGGTCAATGAGTTTGACTAAGAAAACCACTAAGTTGAATCCTAATAGCAATATCATAATTGGATTTGTTGTGGAAAATATCTCCTACTTACCAATTAATGAACTTTTCTTAGATCTTAATGGTTTGATGTGGTTGAACAAACCACAATTGCATTTATATTATAGTTGGAACATAAAATAGGCAAAGTGGATAAACATTCTAACATAAATCATGTCACAACTTGGGGGTAGCAAGCTTCTACATAAAAGAATGGATCAATACCAAGAAATATAGTGTAATAATGACTATTAGATAACTTGGTGCTCTAAAGAATCTTTTAGTACCCTTACCATTAAGGAAGGACTGGTTGCACTTTATTATTAATTTTTTAATATATTTTTTAATTTAACTTAAATAAAATATTCTACAAGACATAGTCTTATTTATAAGACATCCCCGTCCCTTTCTTTTAATTTTTTAATTTAATGTTTTATGTTTGAATCTTGAGTTTTATGTGAATTATTTTTTTATATTATACCGAATAGGTTATGAGTTGTAAGATGTGTCTTTATGCTTGAAAATTTCACATACATAATTTCAAGAGTATCTTCAACATATTTTTTCTTGTTAAATTATTATTCACTTTTAAAAATTGATGGGTCAAAATAAATCAAGGATAATATTTCATAAATTTACATAATGTGAGACGACTTATAGCCATGATATTCTAATGTCTCTCCTTACTTGGGCTCCACATAATAAGAAAAAGAACCATATGGCCTAAGATTGCAACTACCTTTATATAAAGAAATAAACCAATGGAGGCATACATGACCCCATTGAGATAACAAAACCAAAAGAAGAAAAAAAATGGTGCATTTTGACTCAATTTTTATTTCAAATTCATCCTTCACTAGGCACAAGGGATCACATGTTGTGTTATCTTCTAACATCCCTAATGCAATACTAACCACTTCTTCATCTTTGAGCTCCTTTACTATCTCCCCATCTTAGTCCTTAAAAACTTTTCACTGCTACCAAGGCCCCATCTTTAAAACCAACCATCCCCATCTTCAAGTGCAAGGTCAAGCAACTCCTTCGTGAACCCTACGATTCTTTTGATTGCAAGTTTACGACAAGACAAAGAATGAGAAATGACAAAGTGATGAGAACAAAAAAATCATTATCTCATATTTGAAACTTAAATGAAAAATAAAAACCAACTTTTACAACCTCAAAAATTTGGAATTTGTATAAATTATAGACAAACTTTAATACTCTCAAAAATCTTTATAAAAGTACTACTTAAGTAACATATCACCCACCCAAATTTATGCAATTTTCTCTCAAATACATCATATATATATGAATATTACAAATTGAAATCATTTCATAATTAATAATTTTGAAGTGTGGAGAATTTCATAATTAGTTGTGATGCTTCACTCTTGTGAGCATCACCTGGATCTAATTAAGTGTTATTATTCATTCTCATGAGAGATAGGTACATGTGAACCGCTATTCATAAAACATGGGTCAAATTTGTTAAAAAAACTACATAGATGAATGGAAATAACAATCTCACAATTTAACTTGCCATAACAAAATATTTCTTACTAATCGAGAATTCCAATGTTACTTAAAAAAAATCAAGTGTAGAGTTAAATTTTCATAATGAAATGAAAACAACTAGACATTACAATAGAAGTTTTTTTTGAACATATAAATAACTGTTGGTTATTAGATGAGAGATATTTTTCCCACAAATCAATGATATTGTTCTCAGAGTTTAAATTACACTCTGAAATTACTTCATAATTAATAATTTTAAAAACCAAACAATATTTAAATTCCAATATCAATTCAAAAATAAGAGAGTAAATATGGAAAAGATACTTGTAGCATCTTAGAAAACTTTTCAATTGATACGGTCATGCGTACATCACAAATCATACAGCACGAAAAACACCTGGGCAACACCATTTACAATCGAATTGTGAGCGAGCAAGAAGGTTTCTTTCTTCATTCAACCGGTCAGTGTCCATTCAAAGGCCAAAGTCCTGCTGATACGAGCTCAGAAAACTTTCCAATTGACACAGGAGTAAATCAAGCACAGACCTTACAGCACGAAAAAAGCCCCCCTGGGCAACATGATTTGCAATCAAAAGATCATAACCTAAACCAAGAAAATAAAATCAGAGAAGATTATTAAGCCTCTCAATAGCAGTAATATAACCCTGAGACCCCAGCCGTCCATCACCATTGGCCGCCATGGAAAGATAAAGCTTCTGATGCAGGGCACTACCAGGCAGAGCCACATTCCCTCTCTCCCCCTCCTCCAAAGCCATCCCCAAATCCTTCACCATATAATCCGCAAAACCCCCAGGCGCAAAGTCCCGATCGATCATCCTCTCCCCGAACAATTCAATTGCCTTCGATCCCGCCGCACCGCCGCCGATCGCCCCCAAATATTTCCTCAAATCCAAACCCGCCTTACGCGCAAACACCAAACCCTCACTCAGCCCGCCCAAATTCGCCGCCACGGTGATCTGATTCGCGATCTTGCAGCTCTGCCCGGAGCCCGCGGGGCCAAGATAAGTCGCGGAACCCATGCATCTAAACAGGGGCTCCAGCTTAGCCACGGTTTCATTGCGACCGCCCGCTAAGATCGCCAGGGTTCCATTCTGAGCTCCTATGTCGCCTCCGCTGACGGGCGCATCGACCGAATCGCAGCCTTTAGCGGTTGCCAGCTCAAAGATCTCCCTGGCTAAAGAGGGCTGGCTGCTGGTCATATCGACGAGGATCCCCCCGGTGGCTAGGACTGAGAGCACCCCGTCAGTTCCCAATATGACCTGGCGGACATCGGAGGGGTTGCTGAGCATGGTGAAGACGACATCGCAGCCTTCTCCCACGGCCTTAGGGGTTTTTGCAGAGGCGGCGCCATTATTGCAAAGGGCTGAGATTTTGGAGGGCGTTCGGGCGTAGATGGTGAGTTTGAAGCCGGCGGCCTGCACCCTGGCGCACATTGCTAACCCCATCACGCCCGTTCCGATCCATCCGATTCTTGTGTGCGCCGCTGTAATTAGTGGCTGCTCCATGTCTTACACTTGTTCGGAGTAAATTTCGATTCGGTATGGATGATTTTCTATCAGAAGCTCGGAAGATCGGTGTTTTGTTCGGATGTTCAGAAATATTTTGGTGGGGTTTGAATTTGTGAAAGGAAATTTTGTCTGACGGCCATCTTCTCCGGAGAATCTGCGTCAATGTTGGCCAAATGTGACGTTCGAAATGGATTCTACACACTAATAAAACAAGGGACACAAGCCCCAAAGTTCCTGCCTCTAATGTGGTGGGTATTAGGGTAACATTGAGTCAAATTGTACATTTAATTGTGAACTTCAAGTAGAATGCTGACTTCTTTAAATGTGGAAAAACTTTGATATGATTGACTTTAATTTAGTGGTAACTTACTTCCACTACGAAAAGGTGAGTATGACTTTGATTTTGAATAGGTAGTAAATAAAAAAATATTTAAAATCTTTTAGATACAATAAACTCTGAGAAATTTTTAATGTGAATAAAAGTAAAAGAACATTATAAAATAGTTGAAAATATATAGAAAATATTTTAAATATATTTTAAAAATTGAATACCATTAAACTTGAATCCTTATCTATTGCAAATTATCAAAATGCATTTATACCTATATCAATGATAATTAAAGTTGGTTCTTGTCAAAAGTCATAACAATCTTGCCTTATTCAAAAAGAAATTTAAATCCATTAATATTAACAAATAATTTTGATTTGATTTAGTTAAGATAAACAAACTAGTTATCCTCATAATTTGTTCCATCTATTCTACACAGACAATCATTTAAAAATATTTGACTTGTATTTTCCTCAACAACAAAAAAATGATTCATATGGATTTATTTGGGATTGACATCTTTTACATTAGTTTCCACTCAAGTTAGTTCTAAGACATGATTGACATTTACGTCATTTTCTTTTAAATCAATGATATGTATTGCAAATTGATAGTATTTTAATTCATTGAAGCTTGTCAAATACAAATTTTCTTTTACTTTGACATATATCTATAGGTTGTTGCCATTCTTGGGCATTTTTTTGGAAATTAGCTCTACACTTTTCAATTGCAATAGCTTCAATATTGAGAGAAACAATTTTGTGCATGTAGTCCAAATGCCACATTTCTTTGAGGCATTTTGTTAGGTAATCCATGTGTGATATGCTCTCTTTATCAAACTATTTATCCACTAAATTTGCAAGTTTGAGAATCTAGAACTGGATTTATCCCTCCTTCAATTCAATGTTGTACTGCAATGGCTCAACCAAAAGTGTTTGCTCTTAGAGTTCTTGAGAAATTTGGCTTGTTTGATTATCTTTCACTTAATCTTGTTCACGCCAATTGTTGTGGTTTCACAACACACACCTCATTTCAATCGAAAATAGAGACCCCCTACTTCTCTTTTGAGACTTTCTCGGATCCCTAATCCAGGGTTCACATCGATTTGAGGTCTTACTTAGTGCCCTAGTTCACATCTAGGTCCTAAAAAAGAAACCCAGAGGTTGAGGAGTCAAAATTTTAAAGAAACAAGTCATTTTGGCAAAATTTGGCACACCAAGCACACCTGGTGCATTGATGCACCAAAACTTGTATTTTTGCGCATATATGTGCAATGGTGCAGCTGCGTAGTTGTGGCCGGAGAGCCTTGAATCTATTTATAAGGGGGGTCCCCTCCCTCCTTACCTTGTCTCCTCCAAACACTCCTCAAACTACAGTTGTGCACCCAGTTAGGTGCGGCTTCTCCGCTCCCCCTTTAGCACTTAACAAACCCTTCAAACCCTTCAACCCCTTCAAAAGGCCTTAAAACATACTCAAAATTCAAAAAAATAGGTGCACATTAGTGCACCTAACTTGGTACGCTAGTGTTCACCCAAAACCTATAAAACAAAAAAGCAAAAACTTGAAGAATCTTAAAAAACAAAGGCAAGGGTGCGCTACTGTGCATCCTAGTACTCTTAATAGAAAACTTTAGTTAAGTAAGTATTTCAAAGAAGGTCTTTGCACAACAAAGGTGCACTAGGAACACCTATTAGGTGCAGCTGGTGCACATTTTTTGTGCATTCTAGGTTAAGCAAGGTTGCTTCGTATTTTCCAAGGCAGTTTAGATATTTAGGATTTTCCTTGTATCAGCTTAGGGCATTTTTGATTCATTTTTGTTCATGTTCTAGACTAATGGACGTATTGTTTGTGCAGATTCAATGGCATCTTCATCATCTTCCCTTGGCAAGAAAATGACACCAAAAGCATTAGTATTCAAGTTCTTGGGTGTTCCAACAAAATCAAGGTTTTAGGATGATAGCTTGGAGATCAGAGATACAGATTTGGGACACACAAATTTGGGAGAATTCTTAAAGATATGCAACAAACCTATTGAGAGGTCCCAAATGATTTCTGCACTTATTCGGTCAGGGCTTGTCAATGCAACATCACACCCGGTGTAAGTGCAATCTTCAGAACTTATTATGACACTTGCAAAACATTTTGTCCCTGAGGAGAGGGTTGTAAAGAGCATAACAGGAGAGATCGTTCTAGATCTTTGATCCAAGGACATCGAGAAAGTGTTCCATCTCGTGAGGGCAGATCAATTCATCAGGCTAACCTATGAGCAAGCAGAAAGATGGTATCAAGAACACATTGAAGAGGGTTCTGAAATCATTCAATTATTGTACCTCATAGAGAAGACTCCTTTGGGAAAGAAAGTCGATAAAGTGGACATGACAAGAGGATATATGAAGGAGGATATTAGATACTCGATAATACTCTTGAGTAGAGTTATGGGTTTGCTAGCAGCTAGACACTTGAACATCTTCATGGTGAACTTTATTGAGACAATAAAGAAATCAAAGATGCCATTAGATTGGGCATCCACTCTCAGTGAGAATTTGTGTGAACAATTGGTGGCGGCGAAGAACAACAGGAAGTTCTACATGACATCATACTTGGTATACTTGTTAGCCGCAAGAGCAACAGATTATCCAGGGCTCTACAAGAGGGGTAGCATGCAAGATGCTAACGCATGGCCATATATCGTGTACCCTTTGCTAGTGAAGAAAAGGCTTTCAGAGAAAAGCAAGGAATCTAGAATTGTTAATGATGCCTTCATATTCGCTATAATCTGATTCATAGAAGGGGGTTATGCGAAGAGACTATCAAATGATGTTGTGGCACATATATTATTGGTTGGGGCTTATTATATCCAATTCAGGACATTTACATACTTAAGGGTAGCGGGTACAACAATTAACCCTAAGAAGCTCCCTCAGTATCCTAGTGATAGACTTATTCTCTTGGAGATCTCCCGACAACTCTTGTCTACATATGACAGCGTTAGAAATCAACATAAAACATGTTGCAGGTGGCCTATGAGTATAGGACCTTTCCAGGTGGATCGGTACCAAGATATCTCTTTTTTTAAATGTTAATGAGATCAGTATCCCTTGGAAGAATACAATTCTTCTTGGCCATGTTTTGATAATATTGGGAGAGTACAATATTTGGCTAGTAAAACATTTCAGCATGAAGAAGCCATTGAAGATCATTGGATGAATACAACAAATGACTATGATATCCACATAAGGGATTATTGTAGGATGACTTTGTACCTGTTAGAAAAGGCCTTGAAAATAAAGATTTTGTTTAAGATACCGCAACAGGACTTGGAGGAGTTCCTTGATCCTTTGTTCAACATGGATAAAATTGGTGAAAGGCCTATTATGAATGTTGAGGTTGACAAAGAAGAAAACTTAGATATTAACCATAGGGTAAGGCATGTCATTAAAATGATGTAGGATTGGATTAAGAAACCATTCAAGCTTTATCCAATTACAGAAATAGTTCTCTTTCATGCACAAGATCATCTAGCCAAAGGTAGATGGAAAAAGGTCACCGTGCCTACCTTTTTAGCTCAGTCACCAGTAAGGCCGGAAATGGTGCATCAACTTGATAGACCAGTTGGTTATTATCGAGCTCATAAGGGTAGAGGTAGGGGAAAGAGGAAGAGAATTTCTCCTTAAAGAGCTAAACTAGAAGAAGGAGAAATCCCAACAACTCCATAGCAAGGAGAAGAAAATATACAAGGGCATGAGAATACTGAAGCCACATAAGCTCAGGGTGATCCTCAAGTGCCACCAGTTGCATTAGGCCAAAAAAAAGTAGAAATAGAGTTACAAGAGGTCTCCCCACCTCGGCAAGCAGTACAAGCCTCCTCCTCAGCACCAAAAAGAAGGAAAATTAAGACTCCTATGAAGAGGAGGCAAAAGGTGATAAAAAAAGTGATCCCTTTTATGTCCATTCCCGAACCCATTCTAGAGGAGGAAGAAGAAGAGGGCGATGAGGATGAAGAAGATAATCTACCCTTGAGTTAGAGGACTCAGTTAGACAAGGCCACATAACTAGAATGAAGAAGAAGCTCTATGGTTATGCCACCATCTATCTCGGATGAGCCCATACAGACCACCACATTGGAGGATGAGATGCAACAATGGATTGATGAACAATATGTAGAGGGCACTAATGTCTTTGAGATGCCATATTTTGACTTTATGCCCATGGGTATCAAGCTGGTTGGGGACAAGATCAGAGATACACCAACCAATCAACCTCAACAAGAGCATTGGACTTAGATGCCCCCTGAATCACAAGGACTTGAAATGGTTCCTGCATCCCAATTGCATGTCACATTTTGTGTTGACAAGGGATCGACTACTCCTTTGCCTCCTAATACAGAAATTGAACAAGTGTAATGCCTTGCTCGGGAACCCAAGAGAAATAAACCTAACATGTTACAATTTTTACTGAACTATTTTTTTTAAAGGTTTCAACAACATCAACATAACATTAATGCAGAAGCAATATGAACATACACATCAAATATACATCAACAATTACAAATATAGTTTTAATTCCTCAAGGGTTCCTTTACGTTGAGTCAGATTTAAGAAGTTTAAATTAATTAGTTTAAGTTTCAAGTACAATGTCTCACGATCATAAAGAAATAATAGATACATAATCACATAAGCAAATACATAAGCATAACTAATACAATGAAAGTACATCCAATTAATAACATCCACTGCACATGTCATAGGGTTTGTGAGAATAGATACAATACATCAAAATACATGATAACATATATACATCAACTAAAAAGAAGTCTCTGAGATAAGAAATAAGAATGATTGAGGTACATCTCTTGCAATGAACATCCAACAGCTGGCAATGTGAGGCAAAAATAATGAACGATCCACATATAGCTAATCAAACATAAAACATTCCTAGGCATGGAACTCCTAATAGCCAAAACTACCTCAAGGTTAACACATGCTACTCAAGAAGATAAAATAATCCAAAAAGAAAGAAAACTCAATCCAATACCAACACCACACAACCAAACATCATACATGAATTGAATACCAAGATCATAAGATAAAGTCAATGAAAGATATTCACCTCAAGTCAAGAACCACATGTCAAAAGTACATCACCCATGAATCACCAATCATCATCAATGAAAGTAAATAACCACAATAAACACATCCAACAATAAGTACACCACCAGAGGTACACAAAATCTATAGAGGAGACTCAGGCTACATACTAGGGAGTGTCATCACATGGTCAAACTACTTGACTTACCCTGGACTGGTTACTCTGAACCCCAGACCCTCAACATGACACATGCGGAACTAGAAACCCCTCTCAAGAAGATGAGGCAACTAGTTATATTGTCATTCCATTCCCATCCTTAGTCTATACAGGCACTCAAGGCATAGGTGGGGCAAATATCTCTAACTTATCTTTTTATTGTGTTTCCCCCAAAATATTAATTACTAGATTATCACTTATTACAAAACTTACAATAGGTTACCCTAGCACCGACCACTTTGGGTCCTGGACCCCTATTGCAAACCACTCCCAAAGACATGTACCTAGACAACCTCTCCTAAGAACATAAAACACAGTTGTGTTCCATACCACAACACCCATAATCATCAAACTTAGTTCCTTAACAGGCAACCTAAAAATAAGATGGTTCTCCCATCCAAGTACACATAAATGCTCCACAAAGTAAACCTCATAAATATAATTTCCAATTTGAATCATAAGACACATCATGACATCCAACCACATAAATGGTATAAAAAGAAATCTCGCAAAACCTCTAGTGTGCATCCTAGACTGGTCAACGTCTAATCAACCCCAAAACTCCCAAAGCACGGACAATACATAGAAAACATGATAGTCTAGTAGATTGGTTTGATTTGAAAACATATAACTGAATTAAATGTAAGGTTCCCGTTTACAGTTTAACGTATGTTTCAAGTAACTAAGTTTCATAGTTTACCCCAACGAATTAACTCGTTCTTATAATTAGAGAATCACATCACAACTTAAAAGTAATAATAATCATTTATTAAATTATTAAAATAATAACAATAATTGATTATTAAATAAAAATAAACCCAATCCCATTAATATTTAATTTTTTAATAATAAATATAATTAACAAATATTAATTGATATTTATTATTAATTCAAACTTATTTTAATAATTATTTACATTAATAACTATTAATTATTTAATAATTATTAATTAATTAATAGTTAAAAGTTATTGACAAGATTCTTTGAATTAACGTCATTTTAAAATAAATAACATTTAATAATTCATTAATTAATTACATAATTAGTAATAAATTTATTAATTAAAAATTATTAATAAATAATAAATTAATATTAAAATAAACTCAATTAAATTAAAATAAAACAATTTAAAAAAATTAATATAAAATAAAAATTAATAAATTGGCATATTTTATGGCCTGTCAACCCTCTCATTTAAAGCGGCTACGACCACTGTCCTTTTGTAGCAGGCTGCTGCCACAACAACAATACAATGTACTATGGTTGCTGCAGTAATACCTACTGCGACAGTGACAACAAAGGCCGTCGGTTAAACAAGTAAGGGGATGGGATGGGGTAAAACCCCCCCTCCCAATTTTTATTTATTTATAAAATCACTCTCATTTAATAATTTATTTATTTCATAAATTTTTTAAAAATTTAACATTGAAATAAATCAATTTCCTTTTTAAAATAAAAACATATTTTATTTTATTTTAAATTTCCACCAATGATAATATTTAAATAAACAAATAATTTTTAATTTTTTTCAATCCGGATTCACAGATGAAATCGAATAGCAAAAGATTCAGAACAAAGGGTGGCAAGATTCATATAACGAAATTTGAGAAAACAATTTTCAACAAGCACGAAGAAGACAGAGATCCGAAAGTATTTCTACAGTGGTTCACAAACCCTACCTTGATTTGATGCTAACAATCTGGTGAAACCCTTGCTAATCCAAACCCTTCATATCTTCCAAAGATTTCTTTGTTCCCCTTCCAAAAGTGTGTTCCCTAAAACCTGTGTGTGCAATAATGACTCGAAAACCCTCTAATATAAACTCTAATTACCTTTTAGGGTTTTGTCTCCACTAGTAATAAATTACAATTATTTTATTTAATTATCTCTTTAATGCACAATTAGTTTGCTTTTTAAAAAATATTATTTTATTATTCCTTTCATGCATGTCAAATGAATTATTAAATTACTTTATTTAATTTTTCACTTGAATTCGCTTTTATTTAATTTATTAACTTTTAAATCTCATGCGCACTTTATTAAAATATCTTTATTAAGTTCACATATTTTATCTTTTTAATTAATTTCCTATATTTTAATCTCATGCACACATCATGCGAACTTAAAACTTTTTCATAATTTAATATCTTTCTCCTTCTTAATTTATTTTTGAACGTTTAATTTGATAAATATTTATTAACTTAAATAAAAATAATATTTAGCATTTATTTAAAAATGAACTCTAAATATATTATTATTAAATTAAATAAATATTATCACGTTCTAAATTTATTCTTATAAATTTTATCTTCAAATTCAATTCTTTTTTATTTAATTAATTTCTCAATTAATTAAATATTCAAAATGTCATAAATTTTTTCCATTAAATTAAATCATTAATTTAATCTTTTAATTAGACTTAATTAATAGAAAATTCATCAAAGACTCATAAAACAACATACGCACAAAAGACTCACGGGTTTTAAAAAGGGTAGACAGTCGATTACGAGTCCTTCTTGTAGGACAAGTATCTTAGGCTATGGCTAGGATTGAACGTGATCATTATCTTCCCATTCTCACCATTTGAGTATTTGTAATTAGGCACACTCATTCTGGCAAATCAGGGAAGTCGATGCTCGACACCTGCATCCTGCATAAAAAATGAGCATGAACATGTATATAATATATATCTAAACTAAACAGGCAATGGCAGAGAGTGGTGCATCATGTAGATCCTGACTAGCAGGTGACTAGGACTCCCTCCCTTAACCACATCAAATACATCAAACAAAAAGATAAAATAAACACGCACACCATAAACATGCAAGTATGGGGTAAGTATCATAAAAATCACAAGTCTAACATCAAATGCTCAAGTATAATAATGCATATCTATCAATACAAACATAATCATCATTAAAGGCATCACATTAACATTGTTATGAAAGAAACCACATTTACTAATTAGGAATCATCAAGACATCATTAACATCATGTGAAATGAAATTAACTAAGCAATTATAATAGATATGTTTGTAATCCAAGTCATGAAATAACATCATAATATTGTAAATCCAGTATCTCTAAAACTAATCAATGCATAAAATTGGCCTAAAATAATTTGACAATCAGAACATAAAAGCAAACTACAGGTGGGCATTACATCCACCCCCACCAAAATTAGGCTTACTCTCGGAAGCCCATTACAAAGAGACATGAATCAAACTCAAAAACTCAAAACTCAATATGCAAGTCCTCTTGGACCATTCCCCACTGTAAACTTAAAGTCTGCAGGCCTCTTACTCAAAATTGATGTGCACACTCGAGGCAATTGGTCGCTTTATGACCATATTGTCCATAAAAGTAGCAATCTCCACTAAAGTCTCCTTGAGCTCCAGGTGCACGCGACTGAAGAAAACTACCAACACTAGCATCCTGACTATGACCCTGAGGAAGTCGATCCAACCTATTACGCATACTATGCTTCCAATTGCGATAGTTCCCTGATTGTGAACCACCACTGTTACCATGGAAGAACTTTCTTCCCGGCTTCTCTAGATTACCCTTAGAGAAGTTAGGAGAATTTTTAGAACTTCCAGCTCCTTGAGACTGGTTATCCCTACATACTCCTGAATAAGGTGACCCTCTAGCCTGGACTCCTGGTAGGCTAACTTGACCCAAAGTCACACTCATCTCAACCAAAGTAGCTCACAATATTGCATCCTTAAGGGTTTTAGGTTGGAAAACCTTAACACCCCCAAGGATGTTAGCATTAAGTCCTCTAATGAAATGTTGGACCATCAATGGTGATCTATCACTAACTCCTGCATAAGACATAAGCTCAAAGAACTTACACTCATACTCCACCACAGTCTTGGTACCCTATCTCAAGTCATGAAGCTCATCTACCCTCTATTGTTGCCACTATTTCGATAGAAATCACTCATAGAAATGTTCGAGAAACAACTCCCATGTGACAGTTTGCATATTTATCCCAAGTTTCTTCTCCTCTATATTCCACCAAACTGCTGCAAAGTGCTCTAAGTGGGTGATGGCATATCTTGCTTTGATGTTGGAGTCAAAGTCTTGCATGGAAAAACATCTATCTAGTGCAATCAACCAATTCTCAGCATCATATCCAGTACCTTCTCCGTTGAAAGGTTTGACCTGGACCCGTAGTAGGTCCTTCATCTGGATGGACTAGCTAGACTGCCTTCTGCTCTCTAGGTTCCTCCCTCTAGGACTCATGGACCTATCTCTATCTCCATACTCTAAATGATGAGCTCTATCCTGCAAGGGTAGGCATGCTAGGATCTCCTTGACCAACTCTCTAGTAACTGGTCCTTCTGCCTCAATATGTTGCTTAACACTATCATCCCCTCTAGCCTCTTCCTGAATAGGATCCCCTAAATGGACCAAGGAAGGGATATGGTGACTAGCTCTCCCACGACTTCTACCACGTCTTGAGCTATGACCCCTAGCAATGGATCTAGAACCATAAGTCATCTCTCCTACAACACCTAAACACAAAAATGACATCTAAGAATCCTTCATAACCATAAGGTTGTAAATTATTGAAATAAAGCAATAATCTAGAAAGTTTTATAAGTTTTCTAGTTCCATGTTCATAATTTGTATTGTTTTAGAGTTTGTTGTTAAACACTTTGGTTTCAAGTTTTATGTCAATATAAGTTTTTCATTTTAAATAAGTTGCAAGTTTACTAATTTCTCAAGTGATGGCACACATTATGCCTAGAGTTCCCAATGTTGAAACTTAGGCTCTGATACTAGATGTAACACCCCGCTCGAAAACCCAAGAGAAATAAACCTAACATGTTACAATGTTTACTGAACTATTTTTTTTTAAAGGTTTGAACAACATCAACATAACATTAATGTGGAAGCAATATGAACATACACATCACTTACACATTAGGGATTACAGATATAGTTTCAATTCCTCAAGGGTTCCTTTACGTTGAGTCACATTTAAGAAGTTTAAATTAATTAGTTTAAGTTTCAAGTACAACGTCTCATGATCATAAAGGAATAATAGATACATAATCGCATAAGCAAATACATAAGTATAACTAATACAATGAAAGTACATCCAATTAATAACATCCGCTGCACATGTCACAAGGTATGTGAGAATAGATACAATATATCATAATACATGATAACATATATACATCAACTAAAAAGAAGTCTCTGAGATAAGAAATAAGAATGATTAAGGTACATCTCCTGCAACGAACATCCAACAGCCGACAATGTGAGGGAAAAATTGAAATGGTAAGAAGACACTACCTCTCAACCACGTGGTTACCTAATCAGGCTTCCACTCCCACCATGCAGAGAAGATAGTGAATGATCCACATACTGCTAATCAAACATAAAACATTCCTAGGCATGGAACTCCTAATAGCCAAAAGTACCTCAAAGGTAACACATGCTACTCAAGAAGATAAAATAATCCAAAAAGAAAGAACACTCAATCCAATACCAACACCACACAACCAAACATCATACATGAATCAAATACCAAGATCATAAGATAAAGTCAATAAAAGATATTCACCTCAAGTAAAGAACCACATGTCAAAAGCAAATCACCCATGAATCACCAATCATCATCAATGAAAGTAAATAATCACAATAAACACATCCAACAATAAGTACACCACTAGAGGTACACAAAATCTATAGAGGAGACTTAGGCTACATACTAGGGAGTGTCATCACATGGTCAAACTACTTGAGTTACCTTGGACTGGTCTCTCAATGGACCTCGAACCCTCAAGCGTTGAGTTACCCTAAACTAGTTACTCCAAACCCTGGACCCTCAACGTGACACATGCGGAACCAAAAACCCCTCTCAAGAAGACAAGGCAACCAGTTATACTGTCATCCCATTCCCATCCTTAGTCTATACAAGCACTCAAGACATAGGTGGGGCAAATATCTCTAACTTATCTTTTTAGTGTGTTTCACCCAAAATATTAATGACTAGATTATCACTTATTACATAACTTACAATAAGTTACCCTAGCACTGACCAGTTTGGGTCTCGGACCCCTACTACAAGCCACTCCCAAAGACATGTACCTAGACAACCTCTCCTAAGAACATAAAACATAGTTGTGTCCCATACCACAACCCCCAGAATGATCAAACTTAGTTTCTTAACAGGCAACCTGAAAATAAGATGGTTCTCCCATCCAAATACACATAAATGCTCCACAAAGTAAACCTCATAAATATAATTTCCAAGCCACTCCCAAAGACATGTACCTAGACAACCTCTCGTAAGAACATAAAACACAGTTGTGCCCCATACCACAACACCCATAATGATCAAACTCAGTTTCTTAACAGAAAACCTGAAAATAAGATGGTTCTCCCATCCAAGTACACATAAATGCTCCACAAAGTAAACCTCATAAATATAATTTTCAATTTGAATCACAAGACACATCATGACATCTAGCCACATAAATTGTATAAAAAGAAATCTCGCAAAACCTCTGGTGTACATACTAGATTGTTCAATGTCTAATCAACCCTAAAACTCCCAAAGCATAGACAATACATATAAAACATAATTGTTTAGTAGATTGGTTTGATTTGAAAACATGTTGGTAAACAGATTTGTAACAGTAGAATTGGCCCAACGGAGTGTATGTGGCAAACTGTTCACAATAGTTGGATAGGCCCTTGATATTCGACCTTCCTCTACGTTTAGAGGGCAGCTCCCTTGTCAGATAACATTTGTGCTTTTCGAATAAAGAATCTAAAACTAAAGGGTGAGAAAGCTCATGATGACGAATGCACCACACAACTCCAAGGCTTTCCCAAACTACTAAATTAAAACCGCCAATAACAACCATCATGATCTACGCTTGAAAACTATTACTAGCACAATGCTGATCCACAGATTCATAAACATCTACACCATACCATGAGAATGCTCACTAAAAAGAGAATCAACATTTCTAACAATTTAGATTTAGAAGAAGAGAACTCAAACTGCACGTTCCTTTATTTTCTTGCACTAAGAACCTAAGGGGAATTTCTGATTACAAAGACGAAATTTGTACATAGTTTCCAAATATCAACTCCTAATCAACATTTAAGCATAGTGCTCCCTTTTTCCAAAGCCAAAAAGTCCCCTATTACATTGAGATTTGTGAATTTATAACCAATCGAGAATAACCAACTTTTCGGGTTCGTAACTACCCGAAAAGTTAGAGTTTGGAATTTGGCATACATTTGAAAACTGACTCTAACTCTAACTCATATGAATAAGAACTCTAGATTCTAACTCCAGTTACAATAAGTGACATAAGTCACTTTTTATGGTAAGCTAATTAATAATCTACTGCAGAGAAAAGACCACAATGTTGATTCTGCTGAGGTAGCTTTCCATCTTCAACATCTTCCAAAAATTTGCAGTTTCCATATGTCTTGTCTTGGATCTGATATCTTGGGAAGCATGCTTGTTGATGTCACAGGAGGCTCCTTGCCTTGGAATTCGTACCTCATAGTATTGCTTACAAATCCTTGTCTTGTTGCGATGTCAAATGTAAGGTGAATGTTCCCTTTGCCTCCTATCAAACTCCGTGTTCCATTTTCTTCAGGCAATTGTGAAACTTTATCAAAATCTCTTGTTCATTTGAAGGATTCAAGATTTTTGAAAAAGTTCACGTGTCTATGCTTGAGATAGATGAATAGCAATGGAATTCTTTGAGGTATCCATCAAACACAAATGGCTTGATTCCTCTTGCATTGTATCAAACAATTACCTGCACTCTCCACCATTGGCTCTTAATTTTTCTTTGTAGATAGCCTGCTCACGTGCCCATTCCATAGTTCCATCGTAATGCTCCAAAGAAAATAGATTTTAATTGAACTCTAATTCAAATTATACTCCATTCCTTGGTTGATGAAGTGTTCCTTAGAATGATTCACAGTCCACCCATTTGAAATCAATTCATCATTACATAATAATGCAAAAGATCCAAAATACTCAACATTGGAAATGTCCAATGATATTCTTCCTTGCAACTTTGAATTTCTGAATCCATTTAATCAATAACACATTAGAAAACCACTCCCATAATATGACATGCATAAACACTTCGAAGAGATATGGAGTCTCCTTTCGGCAACCTTAATGATGGAATGAATGACATGTTGGTTTGTTTCAATGCCTTGCAGAGGCTTACGGATTGAGGAGTGAGCTGCAGATGACTGTGTTGATCTCCTTCAAGGCTGCAGGTCACGTGAATCTGGCTTTCAATTAAAAAGAAAAATAGAGCATGTGCCTTGCCTATGTTTCTGTGAAATGCTGTCGGGTGCTTGATTTCTTATCAAAGATCTTCTATTTTTTTTTTTTTTTTACCTTGCATATTCACTCCACGCATTCACTTGGAAACATTCCATGGTATGAGATGTCATCAAAATGGGATGCAACATAAAATAGTCAAACTTCATTCCCCCTGCTTCAGGATGCTCGTGGGTACATTGAGGCTCTTTTCAAATGACTTTCATGTCTTGTTCAACTTACATAGGATGCCGTGGCTGGAGAGTGAAAGACATTTTGTCAAACAAATTGTAGGTACGTTTTAAGACATACGTTCCTCCCCTGTTAGTGAAGTTGCCTATTTTTTCTTGGTTTTCGAATGTCTTCAAATTTTCTACTCACATGTTGGTCCACGGCTCGTATTGGTAGCTTAGAAGCGACTGCTTTAAGGTGGGAGTTTAACAATCGAATGCCAATGCTAATATTATCCTATGTTCCCATGTGCCATCGTGGCAAGGAGGACCATCTGCATTTACCATATAATTTCATCAAACAATTTTAATGCATGTAGATGTTCTTTATTCACCATTCTTTGCAATGCGTTATTCTACTTTCCATAACCTCATTGATCGTCTAAAGCTTTCACCTTTTGTTGATAATTTGGATTTTCTTGCTCCATGGAAACCCTTTACTTGCAGGGAATGTGAGAATGCTAATTGAGCTGATGTCTTGAGGAGAAAAATTTTTGTCTGCATCATGAGGCTGGACTTTCCCATCCCCCATTCCCCTGAGATACCCACAGTAATGGGAGGTTTTACGTAAGGATTTAGAAACAATGCAGCCAGACCATTGGCAAATGCACTTATTCCGAGATTGTCCTGTAGAGTTGGTTCATCAATTCTTTGCTCAACACTCCTGTGTATTGGTTTGAGGACTCATATTTATATTAAAAAAATCATCCATCATCATCCATCCCTGTATTTCTCCACCTCAAACGCATTTTAACTTAACTTGGTACTTGTTTTTCTTGCTATTACCTTTAAACTCATCCTGATTGAGCTGTGAACTTTATTTCCAGCCAGTAGTTGTTTTAATAGGTAGGTTTTGGGTTGGGAAGTTCAGGTTAGAATTATAGACACCTAAAAACCTTTAGAAAATAAAGTATTTTTATTTTCTGAAAAATTCCTAATGACATCATCATTTATTAATTAATTATTTAATTAATTTTTATGCCATTAAATCCCTTTATCTTAATTAAAAATATTTAATTAAGGAATCCCTCCCAAAAATGTTTAAATCTTATTTAAACATTATTTTCTTATTTATTAATTATTTAATTAATAAATTGACCAAAAAACCCAAAATAAATAAAAAATTTATTTTTTGCCCAAAACTTGGCCAATTTCCTTAAGACCACTAACCTCTTCCAAAATCTTCTAATCCTTCTTTAATTTTGATTAAAGGCTAATCCCATCATTTCCTACCCCTAATCCCAACTCAAAATATTTAATTAAGATTAAATATTATCCTCATGTTTATTTAAAAAGTTTTAATAAATATCTCCTCAACTCAAACCCTTGAAATAAATAAAACTTTATTTATTTCCTAAAAATCTAATTTATCCTCATCCTAAGAAGTTCTAGACTCTTCTAGAAAGTCTTCATCCTCATCCTAGGAAGTTCTAGACTATTCTAGAAAGTCTTTATCCTCATCCAAAGTCTAGACTCTTCTAGAAGATGTCTTTAAACCTAATCCTAATCCCCTCCTAACCTTGTCACATTCTCTAAACATGGGTTAAGACTTATTAACCCAAGCCAAAGTTAACAAATATCTCCTCCTTCACCCACCCTCATTAAATGCCATCCACTTGCCTATCCCTAAGCTAATCCTAAACCATCCTAATCCATCCTCTAATCATTTGCACAATCCTAAGCAAACTTAGAACCTTCCTAATCAAGCCCAAGTCGAAATTCCTCTTATCTCCCTCAAAATATCCCAACCATAAAACTTTATGAAGCCCACTAGGCCATAAATGACTCTTCCAAAGCCCTTTTATTGCTCTTACAAGCCATTATGAGGGTCTTTATGAAGATTTTATCCCTTGAGCCTCCTTTGTTGACTCATCCTTCCCCTTTCCTCCATCCTCTCACCCTGTGACATGTGTCACTCCTTGATTGGTTGTAAGGAAGCACAATCCATGTGCTCTCCTCTCATGCAATCTGAGCCCTCCATGAGCTTTTCCCCATCCTTGCATCTTAGCCCTCAAATCCTCAAGCCTCTTGCCTATAAATTGGATCCTTCCCCTTTGCAAAAAAACACAATCCATGAAGTAAAGTCATAATGCCATTTTAAGAAGCCATTTTATATCAAAACCATACACTCACACCCAAATTCCAACTCCATTTGAAGCCCTTTTTGAAGCATAAAGCTTGAGCATACATCCTATCTATTTAGACAAAGCTACTCAACAAGAGAGCTTCTCATTGAGAGAGCCCATTAATGGCTCATATTCTCAATTGAGAGCTCATCTTGGTCTATCTTGAAGTTTATGAATTTTGTTTAGTTTGTAGAAGATTTATTTAAATTTGGTTTCTATTAGCATACTAACATTGCTCATATACAAGAATTAGGTTAAAAAGTTGGAGTACGGGGAGAAAGAGAACTTTAGTATGTGGAGAGAAAAAAATTGGAAGAGAGTGTGAAAATCCAAACCCAAAACCAAAAACCCGTACTTCTCTCTAAAGGTTGGAGTACATGGAGAGAGAAAGTACATGGAGAGAGAAAAGTATGCGGAGAGAGAGGATTGTGAAAAGGAGAAAGAGACTTTAACTCAAACCCTGTACTTCTCTCTAAAAGTTTTAGTATGTGGAGAGAGAAAACTACGGGGAGAGAGAAATTTTAATTTTTCTTTATGACTAATCTCTCTCTCTTTCTCTGATTAATTAATTTAATTAAAGACTCTCTGAAAAATGTCTGGGTAACAGCTGGCTCTATCTGGGGACAAGGACTGTGCAGGATGCTGAATGAACCCAAAGTTAAGAGATGACAGTGCTTTATCACAACGGCTATAGAGTCACACGAAAAAGAGATAAATCCAAGACTAAGCACAACAAAAATGGGAACACAACCAAATCGAAAAGAAAAGAAGGCAAAACAAAAACTCCTAGCTAAGATATGTACATGGTAGGAAAACCCCTACCTTTGGTAGCTCTAACTCCAAATGATTCATGCAAACCCATTGACTAGCTGGGAAAAGGAAATACCAGGCTGTACCAACATGTGACAATTCTTAAGCTTCCATGGGTTTGAATATGAGTGTGCTCCTTGAATTCTACCTCTGAAATTCCTAGCATGCCCCATATCTCTGGATGACAAAACATATCCAAATAACCAGGCTTCATCAAAAATCTCAGACTTCAAAATCAATCCTGCTTCCTGTTGCATGTCATTGATAACTTCATTTTCAAAGAGTTGGAGTATAAGATTCTCAAGTTTTTGAATGCATTTTTTATCTTTTCCTCTACTTGGCAAGCCCTCTAGTTGAATTTCTATCGATTGATCATCATGAAGTCTCGAACTCATTTCAGACACTAGATACTCCTGATTTTCCATGGGGATGATCATAGTTGAATCCTCTATAAAATTATTCTAGTTGGGACACACATCCATATTATATTGAATCTTCTCATGATCCATTTCTTCTTTCTTATCTTCCAAAAGATCATGTTGAATTTTTAGGTACTATGAAGTTACACTAATATCATTGTCAACATGGTTGGTCATAACTTCAATTTCCCTTCCATTAATATCAAAATTCTCCTTTTGAAGATCCTTCTGGTGATTAAGACTCAAAGATATCAAACCTCGTATTGGATTGCCTTCATATAATCAGAGATGTGAAGAAACTCGTGGAGTTATAGCAATCAAATCTTGTCTTTGAATACCAACTTGAAAATCATCAATAGAAATGTCTTTCTCTATGAATAAAGGATTTAAGTAAAGATTTTCTTCATAAATAAATTTACCACCCAAGGATTTTGAGCACAATCTTGGAGTAAACCCATCATAAGACTCTGCTTTACTAAATTCCTCCATGAGATCCCCTGCTAACTCATTACTTTCTTCATCATGGTTATTCTTCTCATAGAATTCCTTTGGCATAGAATTTCCTATTTGATGAAAAGACCCAAAAAGAAGATTTCCTTGAACTTTGAATGTTCCATAGGAATTTAATTTCAATTCTATTGGAATAGAGGAACTTGTCTTCATGTCCATATAGCTTTCATCTTCAATATGTTTGATGATATCTATCCCCTTTTGAATCATCATTTCTTGTACAAGACATCCTTTATGAAATGTAGAAGTTGGTATGCGTGCTAAAGAATGAAGGCTAGATGGTTCATCTTCTTCTCTTTGAAGCTGATTTTTAACTTTTTCATCAATAGATCTTTTAATCACAAGTTCATCGATGTCATCAAAAGTAAATATTTCCATTTCTTCGGGGAAAGCAAATATTTGTAGTTCATTGGTGCTCCTATCTCCATCAATGGTAGTAGTTTCAAATTGTTCGATGACATCTAAAGTATTGATATCATCAATTGATTCATCGTCATGAATGGTCATCAAAGGATGATTTGGAAGATTTTCTCCACATAGGAAGTCATCATCTGAAGCATCAAGGCACCAAGTAGGAATAAAAGTAGTATGAAATTCACCTTGATCCACATTTTCCTCATCTTCAATCATTTGTTGTGTAGTTTCTCGAGATTTTGATATTTCTTTTTCTTTCCCATTAGGATTGAGATGATTGAATAATTTCTCCTGGATTTTAAAATCTTCACAGTCATGCCTTGATACATTAGCAAACCCTTCTTCTCCTACAGATTCTCTTCCTTGACTATCTCCTTCATTACACATAGGATCCTTTTCTTCTTTTATGCATGAAGATTTAGATGAATCCTTTGTAACATTTGGATTAGGAGATGTTCTACTACCAATAAAATAATTCTTGGATGGGTCTTCTTTCTCAAGTTCTCTCAACATTTGAAGTAAAGAAGGATGTACTTTGTTAGGATCTAGGCATGCATTACCATAGAAGCTTTTTAAAAATTCAACCTGATTGGGATCAATGGAAGTATGATTTTGATGAGTAATATGTGCAAACATGGGGACACCTTTTTTATCACCACTATCCATCTTCATTTGACATGGATCACTTTTCTTATCAAGCTCTTCTTTATGCTCACATGTAGAGCTTCCTTCTGAAAATGATTTGGGTCTATGGGAGAAAAACTGATTATCTTTACCATCATCTTCATCTATCTTTTGCAAAGTTCGGAGCAAAGATGGATGAATCCTTCCTGGATCTAGTTTTTGTCCACCATAGAAACTTTTCAAGAAGCTTGCCTGCTTAGGATCAATCTGATTTTGCTAAGATGTAGGTGCATGAGAGACATTTTTATTATTCCACATTGCTGATTTAAATGAAGCACATTTTTCAGCAAGGCCTTCTTTATCTTTATATTCTAAATCTTTTTCCAAGAAGGATTCTTGATCATGAGAAAGAAAACCATAGTCAATTCCATCATCTTCTTCAATCTTTTGAAAAACTTGAAGTAAGTGGGGATGAACCGTTTTAGGATCCAGCCTCCTAGCGCCATAGAAATTCTTCAAGAATTCAACTTGCAGAGGCTCATCAGGAATTTTTTTCTTAGGACATGAAAAGTATTCATCATCACTATCGCTATCACTGTCACTTTCAACTTTTCCCTTGTACCAAACCATGATTCTGAATTACCGCCTTCAATAGAGTCATTGATAATCAATCTTTAAAATAGAGTCGCCAACCTTCATTCCGAGAAAGGTACCTTTTATCAACCATGTTATTGATTATTGTTCACTTGGTTTTGGATATGGCCAAGATTTTGCCTGTTTCTTCTTGGGATAACTACTATTCTTTCAACGATTACAACGTTGTGACCAATAGGAGCTCTTCGCAAGATTTCCCCAAACTCTTCTTCTTCAAGAACTTGATTCACCAGATGGTATTGTTGAGAAGTTTGTCTACACCTCCATGCTAGAGTGTTCAAATTTGAAATGATATCCTCCTGGGTGTCTTGAAAGCCAAGGTTCGGTTGGAGAACAAGAAAAATGTTCTCATGCAGAAGGACCATTGTGCTTCATTACAGGCAACTGTCAATCTTTCTTGTTCAGTCTCCCCAACAGAGCTGCCAAAAATCTGTTGGTAAACAGATTTGTCATAGTAGAATTGGCCCAACGGAGTGTATGTGGCAAACTGTTCACAACAGTTGGATAGGCCCTTGGTATTCGACCTTCCTCTGCGTTTAGAGGGGCAACTCCCTTGTCAGATAAAATTTGTGCTTTTTGAATAAAGAATCTAAAACTAAAGGGTGAGAAAGCTCATGATGACGAATGCACCATACAACTCCTAGGCTTTCTCGAACTACTAAATTAAAACCACCAATAACAACCATCAAGATCTACGCTTGAAAACTATTACTAGCACAATGCTGATCCACAGATTCATAAACATCTACACCATACCATGAGAATGCTCACTACAAAGAGAATCAACATTTCTAACAATTTAGATTTAGAATAAGAGAACTCAAACTGCACATTCCTTTATTTTCTTGCACCAAGAACCTAAGGGGAATTTTTGATTACAAAGATGAAATTTGAACATACTTTCCAAATATCAACTCCTAATCAAAATTTAAGCATAGTTCTCCCTTTTTCCAAAGCCAAAAAGTCCCCTATTACATTGAGATTCGTGAATTTATAACCAATCGAGAATAGCCAACTTTTCGGGTTCGTAACTACCCAAAAAGTTAGAGTTTGGAATTTGGCATACATTTGAAAATTGACTCTAACTCTAACTCATATGAATAAAAACTCTAGATCCTAACTCTAGTTACAATAAGTGACATAAGTAACTTTTTACAGTAAGCTAATTAATAATCTACTGCAGAGAAAAGACCACAATGCTAATTCTACTGAGGTAGCTTTCCATCTTCAACATCTTCCAAAAATTTGCAGTTTCCATATGTCCTGTCTTGTATCTGATATCTTGGGAAGCGTGCTTATTGATGTCACAGGAGGCTCCTTGCCTTGGAATTCATACCTCATAGTATTGCTTACAAATCCTTGTCTTGTTGCGATGTCAAATGTAAGGTGAATGTTCCCTTTACCTCCTATCAAACTCTGTGTTCCATTTTCTTTAGGCAATTATGAAACTTTATCAAAATCTCTTGTTCATTTGAAGGATTCAACATTTTTGAAAAATTTCACGTGTCTATGCTTGAGATACATGAATAGCAATGGCATTCTTTGAGGTATCCGTCAAACACAAATGGCTTGATTCCTCTTGCATTGTATCAAACAATTACCTGCACTCTCCACCAATGGCTCTTAATTTTTCTTTGTAGACAACCTGCTCATGTGCGCATTCCATAGTTCCATTGTAATACTCCAAAGAAAATAGATTTTAATTGAACTCTAATTCAAATTATACTCCTTTCCTCGGTTGATGAAGTGTTCCTTAGAATGATTCACAGTCCACTCATTTGAAATCAATTCATCATTACATAATAATGCAAAAGATCCAAAATACTCAACATTGGAAATGTCCAATGATATTCTTCCTTGCAACTTTGAATTTCTAAATCCATTTAATCAATAACACATCAGAAAACCACTCCCATAATATGACATGCATAAACACTTCGAAGAGATATGGAGTCTCCTTTCGGCAACCTTAATGATGGAATGAATGGCATGTTGGTTTGTTTCAATGCCTTGCAGAGGCTTACAGATTGAGGAGTGAGCTGCAGATGACTGTGTTGATCTCCTTCAAGGCTGCAAGTCACGTGAATCTGGCTTTCAATTAAAAAGAAAAATAGAGCATGTGCCTTGCCTATGGTTCTGTGAAATGTTGTTGGGTGCTTGATTTTTTATCAAAGATCTTCTATTTTTTTTTTTTTTACCTTGCATATTCACTCCACGCATTCACTTGGAAACATTCCATGGTATGAGATGTCATCAAAATGGGATGCAACGTAAAATAGTCAAACTTCATTCCCCCTGCTTTAGGATGCTCGTGGGTACATTGAGGGTCTTTTCAAATGAATTTCATGTCTTTTTCAGCTTACATAGGATGCCGTGGCTGGAGAGTGAAAGACATTTTGTCAAACAAATTGTAGGTACGTTTTAAGACATACGTTCCTCCCCTGTTAGTGAAGTTGCCTAATTTTTCTTGGCTGCTGAATGTCTTCAAATGTTCTGCTCACATGTTGGTCCATGGCTCGTATTGGTAGCTTAGAAGCGACTGCTTTAAGGTGGGAGTTTAATAATCGAATGCCAATGCTAATATTATCTTACCTTCCCATGTGCCATCGTGGCAGGGAGGACCATCTGCATTTACCATATAATTTCATCAAACAGTTTTAATGCATGTAGATGTTTTTTATTCACCATTCTTTGCAATGCGTTATTCTACTTTCCATAGCCTCATTGATCATCTAAAGCTTTCACCTTTTGTTGATAATTTGGATTTTCTTGCTCCATGAAAACCCTTTACTTGTAGGGAATGTGAGAATGCTAATTGAGCTGATGTCTTGAGGAGAAAAAATTTTGTCTGCATCATGAGGTTGGACTTTCCCATCCCCCATTCCCTTGAGATACCCACAGTAATGGGAGGTTTTACGTAAGGATTTAGAAAAAATGCAACCAGACCATTGACAAACACACTTCTTCCGAGGTTGTCCTGTAGAGTTGGTTCATCAATTCTTTGCTCAACACTCTTGTGTATTGGTTTGAGGACTCATATTTATATTAACAAAATCATCCATCATCATCCATCCCTGTATTTCTCCACCTGAAACACATTTTAACTTAACTTGGTACTTTTTTTTCTTGTTGTTACCTTTAAACTCATCTTGATTGACCTGTGAACTTTATTTCCAGCCAGTAGTTGTTTTAACAGGTAGGTTTTGGGTTGGGAAGTTCAGGTTAGAATTAGGTTAAAAAGTTGGAGTATGGGGAGAGAGAGAACTTTAGTATGTGGAGAGAAAAAAATTGGAAGAGAGAGTGTGAAAATCCAAACCCAAAATCAAAACCCGTACTTCTCTCTAAAGGTTGAAGTATGTGGAGAGAGAGGATTGTGAAAAGGAGAAAGAGACTTTAACTCAAACCCCATACTTCTGTCTAAAAGTTTTAGTACGTGGAGAGAGAAAAGTACAGGGAGAGAGAAAGTTTAATTTTTCTTTATGACTAATCTCTCTCTGTCTCCGATTAATTAATTAAATTGAAGACTCTTTGAAAAATGTCTGGGTAACAAAACATATAGCTGAATTAAATGTAAGATTCCAGTTTACAATTTAACGTATGTTTCAAGTAACTAAGTTTCATAGTTTACCCCAACGAATTAACCCATTCTTATAATTAGAGAATCATATCACAACTTAAAAGTAATAATAATCATTTATTAAATTATTAAAATAATAGCAATAATTGATTATTAAATAAAAATAAACCCAATCCCATTAATATTCAAATTTTTAATAATAAATATAATTAACAAATATTAATTGATATATATATATATATATATATATATTAATTGATATATATATATATATATATATATATATATATATATATATATATATAATATGATCGGTAAATGGCCAAAGCCTAGATTAATTATTATTATTTGTTGAAATTAATTATTATTATATGTTAACTAAAGGTAGATTTGAACCCAAGACCTCTAACATGAGAGACTCACAAGTTACCGTTGCGTTGTAGGCTTTTGCCTTAATTGATATTTATTATTAATTCAAACTTATTTTACTAATTATTTACATTAATAACTATTAATTATTTAATTAATTACATAATTAATAATAAATTTATTAATTAAAAATTATTAATTTATTAATTAATATTAAAATAAATTAAATTAAATTAAAATAAAACAAATTTTAAAAATTAATATAAAATAAAAATTAATAAATTGGCATATTTTATGGCCTGCTGGCCGTCTCATTTAAAGTGGTTATGGCCACTGTTCTATCATAGCAGGCTACTACCGCAGCAGTGGCAGCGACAGTAAAGGCCAGTGGTTAAATAGGTAAGGGGATGGGGTGGGGTAAAACCCCCCCTCCCAATTTTTTTTATAAAATTTTAAAATCGGTCTCGTTTAATAATTAATTTATTTCATAATTTTTTTTTATAAATTTAACATTTAAATAAATCAATTTCCTTTTTAAAATAAAAACATATTTTATTTTATTTTAAATTTCCACCAATGATAATATTTAAATAAACAAATAATTTTTAATTTTTTTTCAATCTGGATTCACAGATGAAATCGAATAGCAAAAGATTCAAAACGAAGGGTGGCAAGATTCATACAATTTTTTTTGAGAAAACAATTTTCAACAAGCATGAAGAAGACAGAGATCTGAAAGTATTTCTACAATGGTTCACAAACCCTACCTTGATCTGATGCTAACAATCTGGTGAAACCCTTGCTAATCCAAACCCTTCAAAGCTTGCAAAGATCTCTTTGTTCCCCTTCCAAAAGTGTGTTCCCTAAAACTTGTATGTGCAATAATGACCCAAAAACCCTCTAATATAAACTCTAATTACCTTTTAGGGTTTTTGTCTCCACCAGTACTAAATTACAATTATTTAATTTAATTATCTCTTTCATGCACAATTAGTTTTCTTTTAAAAAAATATTATTTTATTATTCCTTTCATGTACGTCAAATGAATTATTAAATTACTTTATTTAATTTTCCACTTGACTTCGCTTTTATTTAATTTATTAACTTTTAAATCTTATGCACACTTTATTAAAATATCTTTATTAAGTTCACATATTTTATCTTTTTTATTAATTTCCTATATTTTAATCTCATGCACGCATCATGCGAACTTAACACTTTTTTCATAATTAAATATCTTTCTCCTTCTTAATTTATTTTTAAATATTTAATTTGATAAATATTTATTAACTTAAATAACAATAATATTTAGCATTTATTTAAAAATGAACTCTAAATATATTATTATTAAATCAAATAAATATTATCACATTCTAGATTTATTCTTATAATTTTTATCTTCGAATTCAATTCTTTTTAATTTAATTAATTTTTCAATTAATTAAATATTCAAAATGTCATAATAATTTTTCATTAAATTAAATCATTAATTTAATCTTTTAATTAGACTTAATTAATAGAAAATTCATCAAAGACTCATAAAACAACCTATGCACAAAAGACTCACGGGTTTTAAAAAGGGTAGACAGTCTGTTACGAGTCCTCCTTGTAGGACAAGTATTTTAGGCTATGGCTAGGATTGGACCTAATCATTATCTTTCCATTCTCACCATTTGAGTATTTGTAATTGGGCAAGCTCATCCTGGCAATTTAGGGAAGTCAATGCTCGATACCTGCATCCTGCATAAAAGACGAGCATGTACATGTATACAATATATATCTAAACTAAATAGGCAATGGCAGGGAGTGGTGCATCATGTAGATCCCGACTAGTAGGTGACTATGACTCCCTCCCTTAACCACATCAAACACGTTAGACAAAAAGATAAAATAAACACATGCACCATACACATGCAAGTATGGGGTAAGTATCATAAAAATCACAAGTCTAACATCAAATGCTTAGGCATAATAATGCATCTCTATCAGTACAAACATAATCATCATTAAAGGCATCACGTTAAGATTGTTATGAAAAAAACCACATTTACTAATTAGGAATCATCAAGACATCACTAACATCAGGTGAAATGAAATCAACTAAGCAATTATAACATATATGTTTGTAATCCAAGTCATGAAATAACATCATAATATTGTAAATCCAGTATCTCTAAAACTAATCAATGCATAAAATCGACCTAAAATAATTTGACAATCAGAACATAAAAGAAAACTATGGGTGGGCATTACAAAAAGTCTAGGCAGAACATGAGGAAGAGCTACAACAAGTATCCACTAATGAAGTGTTGGAAGAGGGACAAATAGGTGAACAACCTCAACAAACTTCCCAGGACACAAAGGTGAGAACTGTGGGCTCCATGGAAACAAAGACTGTTAGCGAAGAGCCTTCACAAAGAGAGAAGACCCCAGAAAGGAGCGATAAGGGGAAGAGTGTAGCTAAACAAACTCCTTCATCCTCTAAAGGAAAGTCCCCAACACAACATATTCCAAGGTGGCTCAGAAAGGAAGTAATAAGAAACAAGAAACAACAGTTCACCACTGAAGAGGAGGATAGAATGGAACTAATAGAAGTACTAAAGAAACTCGATTCACCTCCTAAGGATGCATGATAATTAGCCTTCATTATGAGTGATTCGAATTAGGACATTTTTTCTCACATAGCTCTTCCTCTTCCACAATCAAATGTTGAAGAACTGACTCCATGGGATTATCAGATCCAGGAGGTCATGCTTGGGAAGCCAAACTTGGAAACTACAAAGCTGATGGTTACTATAGGAATGAAGGAAGTTTTTTAGGAGCTTGGAATAGGATGGGGCAGAGTTGATAACACTTCGGCGACAGAATGAAATCCTAAAAGGATATTTGAGCGAAGTTGTTGGTTGGCTATTTGGATCTCGCTAAGTTCCTTGAGGAGACTTTGAAAGCTATAGTTGAAAGAAGGGATATGAGAGTAGTACAATTGGATTCATTTTTGAATGCCTATCAGTAATGGTAGGAAAGTTTTGAGGAGAAAGGCCTACTAATTATCTAAGGGAATCTTAAATTATTACATGTTATGCAAGATAATGTAGATAAGATGGTAGCAATTTTAAACCAAGATTTTGGCTTAATGAATGAGGTGCATACCCGGGGAAAGGATCTACATGCATTACAAGCAATCAAAGGATAGAGGTATATATAGCGGAGGAGCTAGCTAAGATAGATGATTGGATAGAGAAGATAGTAGATAGTAATAAAGTAATGGAGTCATTACATGCAGAGATTTGTAGGCTCAAGGACCAAGCTCTAGAGCAAATTTATGAAGCTGAGAAACACTATAATGATGCATGTCTGGACATTTTTGAAGATGATGCACAAGAGAAATTAATACTTGTACAGGTACTTACTCAAAGATTTCAGAAAACTTTTGATGAGGTTTCTAATGATTATGATATTCAGGAGGCATTTAGAATAGAGGTAACTTTGTTAGAGCTTGATATAAAAACTCGAGGATTTTGCAAAAACCTGTATATAAGTAGATAACCATCGACAAAAAATAAAGGATAAGTACAATGCCTTATATTTGTATATGCTATATTAGTATGTTAAAAACACTAAATTAAGAAATCAAAAGCATTTACAAACTAAAATACCATAACATAAATGAGAGACTAAAGAGGAAACCCCAATTGGAAATGTGAGCCAAATGAATGGACTCTCCCAATATGATTTAGCTCTTTGTTTG